>CAEGAG010266157.1:0-59929 GCA_903067065.1 Brachyrhaphis terrabensis | reverse complement strand
GTTGGTTGGTTGGTTGGTTGGTTGGTTGGTTGGTTGGTTGGTTGGTTGGTTGGTTGGTTGGTTGGTTGGTTGGTTGGATGGATGGTTGGATGGATAGATGGAGGGATGGACAGTTGGATGAATGGACGGATGAACTGGTTCCCCCACAGTGAGTAATCTGATTACTTGCTGCTCCGTTCAGGTGGGCGTTCCAGCAGTTCTACAAGGAGCACGTCGGTTACTCCTGTCCCACTGAGGACATCTTCATCGAATGACCCGTCCTCATCCTCCTCATCCTCCTCTTCCTCAGACTGAAGCCTCCCCGTGTGCATGCTACGCCGGCCTTACACCCAGACTGGACCACCAGAACTTCCTCTCTGCATGGTGGGTTCATTCAGCGTTCTGACCGGTCCGAGTCGCCGGGCGAATCCCTCTGAGGACCAAAACGACTGAACTCACTAAAACGTCCCCAATAATCACTTTATATTCACGCATTTATTAACAGAAGTTATTTACATGTACCCATGCTTGGATATTTTACTCACCGTTTAAAACTTCAGTCACAGAGAAACTACTAGAAAAGTCACTAAAAGGACACAAGACAACAGCAGAGATAGTTTAAAAGACCACTAGGTGGCGCCAAACGGCTTTAAAAGTTGGAAACAACTGGGAGGAGAAGAAGAAGAAAGCTTGAAAACTAAACAGATTAAAAAGGCACAAAAAGCTGCTTTTATTCTAATATTAGTGCAGCTTGGAGGCCCAGAATCCAAAGGTAGTCTATATTAAATGTTTCAGCAAAAGAGACAAATAAATGTTTTTTTGCAGCTTAAATAATAAAAAGATAATTTATACATACTATGATGGCATATTAGCGCCGTTCCGGATAGAAAAAAGGAGTAAATTTCCACTGAAAGATCAGAAATTTTGAGATTGATCTCAAGTTTCCTTATTTTTTCTAGAAATTTTCTAGAAAAAAAATCAGCAATTTCTGAGCTTTAAAAGTTGAAAATTTGTTAGAAGAAAAATTAAAAAATTCTAGAAAAAACAAGAAAATTCCTGAGCTTGAAAAGTCAACAAATTGCAAAAAAAAAAAAAACTCAGAAATTTTCAGATAAATCTTAGAAATTTTCTAGAAAAAAATACTAGGACATTTCTGAGTTTCAAAAGTCAAAAATATTCGACTTGAGTTTTAAAGTTGAAAATGTCTGACTTTTGAAACTCAGAAATTTCCAAGTTTTTTCTAGAAATTTTTTTAGATTAATCCCAAAATTATTGAGTTTTTTTACAAGCAAACTTTTGACTTTTGGAGCTAAGAATGTCATTGTTTTTCTAAATAATTTCTGAGATTTTTCTCAAAATTATTGAGTTTTGTTGGTGGAGATTTTATCAACAGTATGACGTCGTATCGTACACACATAGCCCGGTCTTTATAAAACCAAATATCTTTACCACATTGTTTAAAAAAATGGGATTGGTTTCAGAAAAGTTTTTATCCACATGAACCTGCACAAATCCGCCCCTGAGTGTTGTTTTAACCATGCCAGACCCATAGGGGGCAGTGTACCTCTAGGCTTACTTTCTCCAAATGTCTTAAACAATCCGAAAGGATTGATCAGAGATAGGAATCTTCACCTGAAACTGAAGCTGCAGAGTTGGGAGAATGACATTTCTGCTGCTGCAGAGACATTTGGAACATGGCTGCATGATCTGTGGAGACCATGAGCATCCGAGAAGTTCTCTGATTCCTCTTCCAGCTATAAAATACAACACAAGTTACTTTAATGAAACAAAAACAGGTGAAATTTAAAACATTTATAAACAAAAAAATCTGTAAAGTGTATCAGGTCTAAATGTCTTAAGTGTAAGACGTTTACACCTAAGTGGGGCTTAATGTGGTTTAGAATAAAAATTCTGCATGACTTCAAATCATCATAACATGTAGAGAAAAATCCTTCAGCTATATTTATGATTTTATTAAAAGCAAAATAGGTTTCTGACACAAACAAAAATAGTATTTTTAAGGGTCTGCAGCTGTAGAATGAATCAACAGAGCAGATTTTAATCTCCACAGTGACGGAGGCCTTCATCTGCTCGTCTCTTTGCACACGCTGATGTTTCCAAAAAAGCAAAACAAAACACAGACTCTGTATTTTCTAACATTTAGACTCGACAATCTTCTGTTTTAATGGTGAAGGTGCCTCATTTATGTTTGATGCTTTCCTTTTGCTTCCAAATGTGACTGAAAACGTTCACACAGGGTTCCTGCAGCTGAGCAACGAGTCAAGGCCGAAATGACGCTGTGCAATCTGTGTGTGTGTGTGTGGGGGGGTGTGTGTGAGAGAGAGAGGATGGATGCTGATGTTTCTTCTGTTTTATCTGCTCAAACCTGGAGTGAATATTAAACGTTCAACTTGAAACAGGTAAGAAAACGTGACCAATAAGGAAAATGTTTTGAGATATTGCAACAAATAAGATAATTTCAGTCAAGAAATAATGACATGTGAGATAAAGAGGCGTAATGACGCTGACAACAAAAATTATTTTCTAAAAATGCAGCACCAAAAAAGGAAATCCCAATAAACTTTGTTCATAAAACAGCTCTAAACACGTCTGACTCAAAATGTCTTTATGACTGACTTTTTATTTTACATCCCAGTTTTAAAGGGGAAGCATTATGTATTTTCCAGGCACATAGTACAATTTTATAGCACAATCATATATATATATATGAAATACATACTACATATATATATAAAATGTCTTCACAATTAATGCCTTGAAATTGGGCCTCGTTTCTTTAAAAACTCCTGCTCTTTCTGAAACGCCGCCTTCAGGAAGTTGTAACAACATGGCTCTTCTATTAACCCTTTAACAACCTTTTTACCAGCGTTTCACTGAGAAGTAGCTCCTATAATGAGTTCAGCAGAAGGCCAGTTCCTCCAGGTGTTTGCTAATTGCTGCTGGCTAGTCTAAAGGAGCATGTGAAAGGCGGAGTTAGGTCCACCCACACTTTTTGCACAGCTGAATGGTTTCAGTGGGAGATTAAAGGATTTTTCAAACATACATGAAAGAATCAAGGCAACACTCCATGTAGGTTTTGTTTCGGGAATAACGTTATAACAGGATGTGAAGCTCCAAAAAAGTCAATTTTACACGATACTGCCCCTTTAAGGATTCATCTAAAGGGCTGTTTCAATTATTTAAAACCAAAATGTGCAAATTTAAGTCGTGCTGCTGCTTTTGGATGAAAGCTGACAGCTGCAGTAATCATCCTGATGTCACTAATCAAATTCTGCAGGGAGCTTTCATGTTGTCCTGCCCTCTGGTGGCCACGTCAGTCACTGCAGCCTCAGCAAAACAAATTTGAAACTTTTGGAGTTTGAGCAGATAAAGCCTGAGAACGTGAAGCACCAAAAATGTTTTTATTTCCATGTTTGATAACAGTGCCTGTTTTTCTTTTCTTTTTCTGCACTAACTGACCCACTTCAAAGACACAGAACCGAACCTGAAAAAAGCAAACAAACAAACCAAACAGCAGGTCGTGTTCAGATGAGTGGTCCTGCGGCTCGGTGCGACTGATCGCCTCAGAGGTGGTTGCTGTGGAAACCCAGAGGACTTAGGTTGATAGCTGGCATATTTCTGCAGAAAAATGATTTGAAGCTGTTTAGATATTTAAATATGGAGTGTTTGATCTGGAAAACATCTGAAACGTGTGGAATGTTGCATAAAGTCTCTGTAAAAGTTTAAACTATATCAATAAAAACTTCTGCAGCACTGTCAGCAGTTTTCTAGCTAATAGATTTAAATTTTTAATTTAAAAATCCTGACCTGCCATGATTATTTTTTTATCTGAAAAGCTGCTGGATATGGGCCGGTGGGCGGGTCACTCAGTCAGAACTCCCTCACAGAAGAGCAAAAAGGACAGTGGCAGATCGGTTTCACATTATCTGCAAATTTCAGATCTCCCAAAATTAAGGAAATTGGGGTTGATTTATCGGTGCCCTCATAATTGAAATATATAATGTACATCTTGCAATTCATAAAACAACAGGAATAAAATCATATTGATGCGTGACTGCATTTATTGTTTGGATGATAAAGTCTTGCTTAAAGGGGCATTATTATGTATTTTTCAGGCCATTTTATAGCAGAATGAAGTAAATATGTTACCTTCAGTTGTTATAAAAATACCATAAATATCAAATGTGACTTAAAAGAAATTTAACTTTGTAATTTAACTCCTTGAAATTGAGTCTCTGTCTCTTTAAGAAGCTCCGGCTCTTTCTGAAACTCCGCCTTCAGGAAGTCATCACATCATGGCTTCTCTTTTAACCCTTTAACAGTGTTTTTACCAGCGTTGCTCTGAGATGTAGCTCCTATAATGAGTGATGGACAGGTGTTTGCTAATTGATGCTGGCTAGTCTGAAGGAGCTGAGTGGGGGAGTCGTGGGGTAGGGCTGCTCTGTGAGGCCAAAGCTTGAAAGGAGGAGCTGCGTCCTGAAGGTGGGGCTAGATCCAACGAGGCGTTTTGCACAGCTGAACGGTTGCCATGGAGATTAAAGGATTTCTCAAACACGCATGAAAGACTCAAAGCAACACTCCAGGTATGTTTGTGATGAGAAAATAACATTATAACATGACGTAAAGCTAAAAGAAAAAGTCAGTTTTAAATAACTACTTCCCCTTTAAGTCTATATAAGAAGAGGACAAAGCCACCTTAAAGATAGAATCCATATTTTTTTATTTTCAAAAAAGATTTTATGCCTTATTTAAATCAAAGTACGATCCAGAACTGAGTAAAGAAAAATCCAAAGAAAAACTCCAAGAACTGTTTATTAGAGCCTCTTTAAAAAACATTATATATATATATAAAAAAAAAACACTCTTAGACCCAACTTCCTCTTTGGCCATGATAGAAAAATGTAGCTGTCTCGTTGTTTCCATGGCAACCACCTGAAGCGCACCACTTTGAGCCGCCCCTCCAGAAAGTGTCCTTTCTTTGCGTTCCAGCTCTGTGACTCTTAACAGCACGAACATTCACTGTACATACGCCATCCTCATCATCCTCATCCTCCTCATCACAGAGGTCTCCTGTATAAATCCTGTCTGTTTGTTTGTATAGGAGGTATCGCCGTTCGCTGTGGCTGGGTGTAGCGCCGCATGATATCAGTGTTGTAAAATGAAGAAGCTCAGACTGAAGCTAACTGGGTTTTCATGTCAATAAATCAAGTTTACGACAAAAATCACAGATCATGGTTTATTTTATTTATTTAGAGATTAATGGTGAATTTAGATTTTCTGAGGTTAAATGACAGTTTGTTGAAAACAATAATTTATTCATCACTGAAAGTTTCAGAAAAAGACGCTTTTAGTTCTGAACTTCATGTTTAATCTGGTTTTTGAAAAATAACATTCTGGCCTTGTGAATTTAAACAATTTTGTATTTTAATTTGTAAAATCGGGATGTAAAAGATGCATTTGGCTACTGGCTTTTTGTTAGTTCTTGCAAACTTTTTCTTTCCTTTTGTTATATTATTCTTCTTTTTTTTAAAAAGTATATTTTCTGTAGAGAGTTCCTACAGGGTTTTGAAAATATGAAAAAATATCAACATTATTCCACAACCCTTAAATGTTGCGTCTTTCAGAATCAGAATTTCTTATAAAAAAAAATGTAAAAAGATTGCGACTCTCAAAGGTGGTGCAAATAAAGATATAGACTTAGATAAATATAAAAATTATAGCAGAAACACAAGAAAACTGGGATGCTAAAAACATATATTGTCTTCTTTCCTCCTGGGTTTTCCCCATTCTTCTTCTTTTCTTGTGCCTTTTTAAAATCAGCTTTTATTATTTTTTTATTTTAAATATAATTTAAAAGACAGAATTCTATAAAAGTTGGTCTGGAAAATCTGGCAGTTTTATATGAATGATGAAAATGAAAATCAGCAAAAGCAACAACAGTTTCATGTAGATTTTGCCTTTTTTTTGTTTTTGCCAAAACCTTCTTATGATGACAGTCATGATTACATCTTAAGTTATTCAATTCCACACTGTTACATAGAAGTGAACCAAAAACTACCTCCATATCAATCTGACAGTTATTCTAACCAATAATGACCCAGAAACCTTTAATGGTGTCACAGTTACAGCTTTTATTAATCAGTGAGCGAAGCTGCATACATTTTGAATTATATTTTAAGTCTTTTCATAGTAAGAAGTCATAAATACATAAACAAGTGAGTGATACAGGCTTAACATCTAATTTATCATAAACATCTAACGCAGTAGCAGGTCAGAAAAGAAGAAGAGAAGCTTGTAACTATTGACTATATGAATGGGACTGACTGATTTAGTATTTCTACATTTGTTCATTTGTGTATAGACATCTTCAAGAACAGATAGGCTACATGTTGTTTGTAAGTTACATTCAGAAAATGTTTGCTTTAACATTTCAATAGAGCTTGTTTTCCATAAATACCACAGATGTAACGATCTAAAATTTTGACATTAACAAACACAAAATTGAGTTTTACATTAAAAATATTACTTTAAGAAACAAAGATAAAAAGAAACAGTACAAACAGCTGAAAAATGTTTCTGTTCACATCAAGATGCTTGTCTTCAGATTTTACTTACAGACTTAGTAATCTATTAAATTGTTCTCTATGCTTTCTGAAGCTCTTTCAAAGTCCTTAATTATTGCCATGAAGCTGCATTGAATTTATTCAATGAGATCAAATTTATTTAAAAAAATACTTTTTTATTAAACTACTACTTTGATAAGTTCAGATTTAAAACTGATGTAACATTCATGATGGCACAATGAAATGACAGCAAGTTAGCTTAGCACAAATTCAATTAGAGATAAAAGTTGATTAGCTTTGCTTGAGAATGACTTGAGAGTTTGGTGTATAAAAATAACATCAATAGCTTAAGAATTAAAGAGGAAAGCTCATGATTTGACCTAAACAAAGCTAAAATCAAGCTAATGCGTTTTGGGCTAATTGTTAAACTAGCCTGAGCTGTTTGGATAGCTAAACTAAGTTAACATAATGTAGGCTACACAACAAACAAAACTGAGCAAAATTAGGAGATGCTAAGGAAAGCTAAATTAAGAAAAAACACTTTGAATTAAACTAAGCTAAGCTAAATTAAAGCTAAGTCAGTTTAGCTCACTTTATTTTAGCTTAGTGAACCTAAGGTACACTAAACTAACCCAAACTAAGTTAAATTTAGGTATCGCTACCTAGATAAATTAAACTGAACTAAGTCAAGAAAGGTTAATTTAATGTAAACTAAGATGAATCAAGCTAATCTGACCTAAACTGAGTGAAGCTAACACATGCTAATCTTGGGTAAGCTACATTAAATCAAGTAAAACTAAATCAAAGTAAGCAAAGCTAGATTTGGGTTAAGCTAGGCTAAAATTAGCTAAACTATGTTACACTCAAATAAAGTAGGAGAAGCTAAGGCAAGCTAAACCCAGCTAACCAGCTTTAACTATGCTAAAATATGCTAAGCTAAATTCCTCTGAAAATGCACGGCTACAAGAGTTCTAATGAAAATGAGTAAAACCCAAAGAAAGAAAACTTGAATAGTTTTAGAAAGACAGAGAAAGTCTAAGATTACACAAGAAAGCCAGTATCAGAAAGATAAGAGGCGCTGAATAACAAACTATAAACTTTAACATTTTAAAGTCTTTTAGGTGACTTTACAGAGAAAAAGATCAAACCAACCACCTGATGTCACTTCGATATCGCTGCAATGCGTGTTCATACGGCACTAGCTAACGTAATGTGGGATTTGTATTGCAATTTTTTAGTAGAATGTGTTTTCCTGCTAAGACTTAAAGACTAAACACTCCATATGGTGACTCTGCTCTTTGAGACGGACTGCATGAACCCGGTTCAGTTTTCAGAGGAGTCCGTTTCCTCGGTGGAGCCGTCGCTCTCCACCTCCATCTTCCTCCGGTGGTGGATGTTCCTACGTGGGGAGGCGCGCCTCTGCACCTCCTTCAGCCCCCCAATGGCGCTGCCACTGCTGTTGCTGCTGGGGCTCACAGAGATCTGAGCGATTCTGGATTTATTCAGGCAGAAACACAACACTCAAAACACCGTCCCGCATGTATTCATCACACTGCAAAAACAAAAGGTTTCTGGTTGAGTTTCTAGTGGAAATGTCACACCACATTTGAAATAAGACAAAAACTGACTTACAAGTAACTTTTCAGCAAGATAAAGGAGCTTGTTTTAAATAAATAATTCTTTATTAAGGATTAAAATGCTAGTTCCACTGGCAGAATATTTCTCTATATAACTCAACATTTTTCCCATGTTATATGTGAAATAATCTGCCAGTTGAACTAGCATTTTAATCAATATTAAGTAATTATTCACTTAAAACAAGCTTCTTTATCTTGCTGAAAAGTTACTTATTCAGTTTTAGTCTTATTTCAAGTGTACTGAGATATTTCCACTAGAAACTAGAACAGAGAAACTTAGTATTTTTTGCAGTGTATTTAGTAATTTCACTTTGATAGCGGTTATTCAATTGTATTTTGCACACAATTAAAGCCAAATTAATTGAAACTAACATAAAGTTATTCTTTATTTTTCTATTTTTAATGTAATTCAGATCAAATTTGAATAAATTTTAGTGCAATATCGCTATTAAAACCCAGTGGCTGTAAACTAAATGAGTTGTGTGAGTTTGTTCTCACAGCTTGTCGAGTTCCTGGTCCATTTCTGGGTCAATGAGCAGCTCCTCCTTACTGGGTAACGCTCCTGAAACAGTTCAGACGCAGAAAATCAGTTTATCTAATCAAATTTAATAATGGAAATGAAATGTTGTTGTAACTCATATTAATTAAACATTCTTCAAAGAGTCATTGGAGATGGTGATGGAGGAAAGACCTCCTGTAGCAGTCTGTATTACAGTATTTGGAGAAGCCTCTGACTGAAGACACAATGTTTTACTAAGAGTCTCATAAAGAGGATGGTCAGGGTTGTCCATAAGTTTCTTCTTAAAATTGAGAAAATTATAGACAGAAATCAGGAAGTAAACAGAATAAAAATGGAAAATGTTAATAAGAAAACACCCTTACTGTGTGGTAGAGTAAGTAGCCATTTTGATTTAAGTCATTTTAACTCATTAAGAGATTAATAGATTAATCAGCAGAATAATTGATTACTAAAATAAATAAAATATTTGGCACATTCTGCAGTTTCCATTTAACCACTTAAGCCTTTAAGAAAATAAATATTTAATTACCTAAAATGCAATATTAAAACATTCCTTTAGAGAATTTTAACCAGATAAAGTTGAATCTAGGCCACTTGAGTTTTGGCTACAACATATTTACACAGGTCTTTTAATTTTAAATGCAACAATGTATGTATTTTTTTTTTTTTTTTACAATTTTGGCTTAATTGTTGCTCTGAGTGTGTTGTTATTTCAGTAAATGGAATTTTTTAAAATCTGTATACTGCAAATCGATTAATTGCGGTATACAATTACAATCCAATATGAACATTCCATTTAGAGTCGGGTTTTAGTTGTACAATGCGTGATTTGACAGTGCTTGTATAACCACTAGCAGCCATTTGCAGAGAAAACAAGCCCATGATTGCATAAGCCTTTCTGCAGAAACATGTGCATGTTGTGTCATCAGGAAGTCATGACACAATATGACTAATCGATTACTAAATTAGTTGACTATTACTGCTACGGTTCATACAGCTGGAATATTTTTGTTTTTTGGGTAAAGTTATGTTTGTTTAGAGAAAACATTTGAAAACCCACCGATCGTTTGGTTAATGCTCTCATGGTTGGCCAGACTCTGGAGGAAGCCGTAGTAAGAAACTTTGTCTGTCTGTTCCAGTATTTCCCTCAGGCACGTCCTGGAGGGATAGCTGCTCGCAGAAAAACGCAAAACATTCACAAAAACAACAAAAACGCTGCAATGATGAGACTTTTCATGGTCTGCTCACCTGTGCTTGAACCGTTCACAAAGTGCGTCCACACACTCAGCCAGCGTGGACGAATCCACGGCGTCCTGCTGCTGCTCTTCCCTGTCGCTCTCCTCGGTTGCCACGGAGACGAGCTGCTCGACGGAGGACGACGTGGGGACGATGACGGTGTTGGGACTCTTCCCGGCTAGCAGATCCTGGTAGATCACCTGGACGCTGTCCAGGAACTCTGCAGGACGACAACAGGAGGAACTCGTTCGTATTTTGCTCTTCAGAAAAAAAGATGAAGAGACAGTCCAAACAGTTTGACCTAAAAGTTGAATTTTCTCATGTTTTCTGAACCGGCTGTACCTTGGTAGCAGAACTGCAGCTGGAAGGAATAAATAAAGTCAGAGAAAGACATCAGACCATCAGAGGCGTCGTCCGCCAGAACAATTCTGCAGAATGACAGAAAGAATAAAGCGAAGTTAACGAGCTGCACATGGAAACAATATGTCAAGGATATGAATCTTTAAAAATATCCAGAACTCTCATACGATTCATAATGGGCATGTTCAGGATGTTCTCTTATCTATTCTATTGAACACTTTGGATTTTATTTTTGCATTGTAAATCTGTTGCTTTATTTGTTTAAAATATATTAATTCTGGTGGGGTAACATCAAGGGCGGTCCTAGCCTGTTAATGCCTGGGGCCAAACAGGGCATTCTCTTATCTGCCCTGTTTGTGCAGAAAAGACAATGGCATTATAATGCCATGGGCCATTATCTTTGACCCAGATAATGCCTGGGGCCAAACAGGCTAGGACCAAATCAGAGCAGCTCTAGTTTCTTTATGTCGTTTTCAGATTAGCATCTCTGCTGAGTGCAACATGAAGCTGTTACCACCTGGAGGCGCTCTGCACTGCCTCCAGTGGGAAGTCAGGGCACAGCAGCTGCAGCAGGGACCTGTACTCCGGCACCGACAGCAAATCTACAACACAACAAGATGCACAGGTCGATTTAACTGGTGCACAACAACAATCAGTACAAGAGAAGTCAAAGGTTTCACAGCTTCATGTAAAAACTCAATAACTATAAAGTTGAACATGTTAACATTAGGTAATCTCAGCAGAAAAAACAAAGTATATCAACAGATAAATTAGTAATTAAATACACATTAATATATGTTCTTCAATTAATTTAAGTATTAGATTATTCATTTTGAAGAATTAAAAAAATAAATTGATTTATTCATTGTTTCCATTACAGTTTTGTTAAATAAACCGGCCAAAAAAAATCTACTGCACCTAGTGTAAAATCATTTTATCAAAACACAAGGTTTTTTTTTAATTGGTGTGTTTTCATTAAGCAAATTTATTTTCAAAATGTTAAATATGATCAACGGAAAAGCAGCAAATTACTGATCCATCAGTAACTTAGTTTAAAGCATGTTTTATGATTTCTCCTTCGGGTCATCTGCTTTACCGTGTTTCGTAAAGATTGGTAGTATAATTTCTGATTTAGACTTCATCATTTTAAGAAGCTGCGGCATCTCTTCGCTCACCTCCACTCTTGCCAATCTGCCTGAAGCATCGCCAGAGGACTCTGATGAAGGACGCTCTGTTGTGCTGCGTGGCTCTGATGTAGTTCGACTCCCTGAAGAGGACATGGTTGCTGTTCTTCACACTGCTGAAACTAAAAACACAAAAAAACAAGCAGTTCTGCTGTGATGGGCCCAACAGGAATGCAACCGAGTCGTCTTCCAAATTAAATTAAACAATGTTCTCATAGCCAGTGGGGTCAGAACTTCAAAATTTAAACTCCTCACCAGCCACAAAAGTCATTAAATTAAAAATGCAAATATTAGTTTATTGCAATGTTTCTATTTTTTTTTTATTTTGACTAGCTCGATAATAAATAACATTTTTATGAAATCCAGAAATCCTTAAATATTAAATACATAAAGGTTGTACTTTTGTTTTATTAAAAGAAGTTAGCTGTTTTCTATTTTGTTGGCCAAATTTTTACTGTTCTTGATTTTTGGTCGGGGGCCAAACAAAATCAAAATCATTTCAGGGGCCAAAAGTTACTTTGAAATACAAGTAGTTGAGCAGAGCGTTTGATTTTCTTTTACGTTAAGAAAATTGTAACAAAAAGATGAGCCCATTTGTATGTTGCTAGACAGTTACCTAATTTTACAGCCATTTTATTCTGAGTGACATTGTTGTACCTAGTAATATCTTCCACCACAAAGCATAGGGGTATTTAAAACAAAAATAATTACATTTTGGTTGAATTGTGGGTATGCCTGTCACAATAACTAATTTTGCTGAGCAATAAATTATATATATGTTGTTTATTTTACCCAAATTGATTCATATTTTATTTAAAATTGATTAAACAAAACTAGTTGTTTTAAATAAATGATTTTATTATTTTACTATTTTCCAAATTTAATCCAGCTCTGAATTTTTTATTTCATTTTTATTTATTTATTTTCTTTTTTGGATTATCTCTGATGGGGTCAGAATTGAAACAAAGAAACTTCGGAATTTTTTCAAAATAAAAATAAAAACTATAAACCACATATTTTGTTTCGTTAAATTACTGCAAAGCTATCCTGTGTTTAAAGCGGTTCGGGCGGGTTCAGCCGGACGGTTCTGTTTAATGCGGGACCTACTATTCGGCGAAGTACCGAACCAGGCCGAACTGGGTGTACTCCTCCTTATGGTCCAGTAGCTGGGTCACGGCATCGTTCAGGTAGAACAGAACCTGGCTGTCAGCTACGGGGGGAAATAGCAGACAAAAATATGTTCATACAATCAGAACCGAACCGAGCCAATACAAACGAGGATATGCAGTTCCGAAATTACCGAGGTACTGCTCTGCGGGGACGGCCGAACTCAGGCGGTTCATTCTGCTGGTTCTGACAGGATGGATCCATTCACTTCATCGCAAAATAAGAGAACTTTATTGATTAGCTGATTCAGTTCTGAAGGCTCTGGATGATTCCGACTGGCATCGTTGCAGCAAACTGCGGCTCCATATATGGACACAGGAAACAAGACCGGATGTTGTGAGCTACATAAATTTGAGTCCCCAGATAAACCTGCTAGTAAAGGTTCCGCTTCACGTAATAATTAATAATATTACCAATAATAATAAGAACTGTTTTATATAATGTAAGCAATATTATGTAATGATAACTATTATTATTCTACCTAATTATAATTATAATAACATTATTGTGATTATTATTATTATTACTATTATTATTATTAATAATAATATTGTTATTATTATTAATAATAAGAATCATTATTATTATTAATAACAATAACTATTATTATTATAGTATTAATTATGATAATAATAATAATCTACCTTGTTATTATTATTAGGTAGATTATTATTATCACAATTAATATTATTATAATCATAATTCTGACGATTTTTTTTTATTGTTGTTGTTATTATTATTATTTGGTACAAAGTCATTCAGACAATCTTTTTTATGTTGAAATGCAGGAGACACAACAGGGTGCCACTCCTGAGAACAAATAAATACTCATCATGCATTTGTTTCAAACCTTAAAAATAAATATATATATCCTAAATATTGTTCTGATATACATTTCACATTAAGATAAAAAAAAAAATCAGGTATATAACACTGGAAAAAAATGATCTCTGTCAATTCTACCATTTCATTAACCTGATTGAAACTTGTTTTACTCTTCTTTTAATTAAAAATCAGCTAATTTTCTGCTTTTACATAAGGCTGCTAGTCTGAAATGTAATTGTATTTGTCTGTTATTATGAAGTTTGTTACAAAATAGTTTTTAATTTAAAAAACAATTTAATTGTACTTGAACAATAGAATTTCGTATTACCCAGTCAAAAACACAGGTGTGTTCCCCGTCAATATGAAGTAACCAATAGTAAATCAATCGATATACCCATGAGGCGGGTGTTGTCGCAGAACATCCAATCAAATTGCTACGAATTATGACCTACATCGCTTCCATCAAATCAGCAAATTATTTTGACATCATGGGGGCGGAGCCTAGTTCAAATCTAGCCAATCATTTGCCACGGCTGATGACAAACAAGGAAACCTATTTGGCAAATTGCAAACGACAGAAAAAATAAAACTGTGAGGTGAAAAGTCCGCTTTCACTGGGATTTCCAGATATGTTTGACTGTGTTTGACAGGGCTCACTATCAGGTTTAACGTAAGAAACGGATGAAGACAGAACGAAGCCCCCGGTCTCCGCCCTCTTCTGTCTCTCCGCCCTTGGACTCTTTTGAAAAAGATGCGTCAAGTTATACATGTATATCAGAGACGTTACCGGATGTGACTGTACAAAATAAGAGTCAATAAATCATATGTAACCCAAAGATTTCAAACAGACACAAAGCAAATGTGCAAAGTATATGTAGAGTATGTTGTGGTGTCTTATATATATATATTTTATTCAATATTACGAATACATCAGCTTCTTTAATAGACGCACTTTAATAGACCTTTACTTTTAGCGGAAGTTGTTTGGGACGTGCATGCAGCTGAGGCTTTAAGACTCGGCCAGACTTCACTAGGGTGATCTCATTATAGCTCCCATATCACTGGGTTGCTTACGTCTTATTGTCCTACAGAGACGTAAACAGGTATTTTTTTCATGTCAGTTTAATCCTCCACGTCGACCCGCAGTCCATTTTTTCTGTGTCGGTGTGTTTGAGCTGCTGTGGCGGAGAAGTGCGTTGTTCGGCCTGGCTGTGTTGGCGCGGATGGACGGTTAGCTCCTAGCCGTTTCTAGGCAGCTAATGGACGTTAAGAGCCATCAGCAGGCTCTCATTGGGAATACTTTCTATGCAGAATAATTTTTCAGTCTGTACAAAGCAGTGGTAGAGTTACATTGTTTATATTGAATTAATATTATGAATGTTACTGGTGAGGCGATTTAAACCAGAACCTTCGGGATAAGTAACGGAGCAACGGCTGTTGCTAAGGTAGCTAGTTATCATTGTGCTGGTTTAAATTAAACGGTTCGGTAATATTCTGACATTTTCTTAGCTTGAATATATTGGGTTTTTTTTAAAGAGGGTCACGGGTAACTAGCCTCTGACAGGGCTGTTGTTTAGTTAAACCCAGTGGGTTTTCGGGTGCAGCCATGTTTCTGGGTTAGCGTTGCTTGGGGATTTGAATTAATTAATTTATTCAAATGACGCTGAACCAAACAAGGAGAGTAAGCCTCAAGTTTAGACATTTGTGGATCCTCCCTAATTTAAATCTGACTGACTTAATTCTTCTCTACCTTGACCATCGTTTAGTGTTCTCTAGGTGATGCATTAATATAACATGATCCGTGGTGTTACTAATGTCTTGCGTTTATGCGCTTTTACTGTTTGTTTGATGTCTGAATTAATAATGAGATGTTTGTGGATGTACTATGATCCCCATGACTACCTGTCCTGCAAGTTCTAGGCGTTTCCCTCGATGCCACACACCTGACTGAAATGAACAGGCCTCTGCATCAACTAATTGCATGCTGAAGAGATGCACTAAAGTATTTTGTTGTTGCGATATCCACCGATAATGTTGCTGTTTTAGTTTTGTCTTTAACATTGTAAATTTAATTTGTAGTTTGCATTCGTGGATTCTCTCATGAAGCTGGAGTTGACTTATAATTGTAATTTCTGATTCAGGAAATGCCTAAAAGACGATTCCATTTAATTCTTCACTACCTTGACCATTTTTTTACACTTCATTATATTATTTTACACCATGAACAGAATCCTGCATACTTCACTGCTCCCAAAGGGAAAATAACATTTTATTCACAATCAAAGTTTTATATACTTTGCCATTAGAGTAGAATAGTCTAGTCCAGGTTTGAAGAGTCTGGGTGTTGTAGTTTCTGAGCTGGACCAGAAAGTCACTAAGTTGGCCTTTTATTAAATGTTTCTAAACCAGATAAAGGCATCACAAACTAGGTTTTATGTATTCTGCTATTAATGTGGAGCTGTCTAATGATCATTTAACACTGTAACAGGTAGACATTTTAAACATCCAAATGAAATAAACGAAACATCAAAAATGATTGTTATTTTTGAAGACTTTGTAAACAAAACTGTACTTAAAAAATGGCTAGTTGGGACCAAAGCACCAAACTGAAGACTTTTATCATCCAGTTTTTGATAGAAAGAGGGGAAAAAAGATGTATGATAAAACATGCCAATTGAAATTGAGTTTGTTTTAATTTATTATGCAATTAATAGATTTATTGATTATTGTGACAGGCTTAATTGTGTTTTTTAAGATAGAATAGATGAACTTGATCTTAGCCATTTCTTGAATCAGAAGCTAACTTAAACTTTGTGGTTCTCTGGGTACTCTGGTTGGAGAAAAGTAGCAGGAACCCCCTACACAAGGTTCCTAGTTTTGTAAGTTTAACACGTTTGTGTGTTTCCTGTACAATGGACTCTGAGCTCAAGGCATTTTCATTCCGTTTGCCCAACTGGTTTGGATCAATGTGAAACATGAGCCTCCAGTTATTCCTATAATATGCTTTTAACCACTGAGTGGCTGAGAGCGTCACTGCACTTTATGGACTCTCTTATTGAACGAAAGTGGAACTTTCTTTCAGCATTTTTTCCCCCTGGGTCTTCACTACTTCGTTTTCCTCTGACTATAACCTTTTTAACTTTAATTTGGTCTAACTTCCAGTCTCTGACCTAATCAGTTTTTTTTTAGCCTTCCTCTGTTGTCGTTTGAATTTTCTCCGTTTGTGTTTCATTAAATTTGAAATAAACCATGCTGTTCCTAAACTGGATTTTACATAAATGTTCAACACTTGAGTACATTTGGCATGAGGAGTAGGAAATACTCTGCGACAGACTGGCGTCCTGTCCAGGGTGTACCCCGCCTCTTACCCGGAACGTTAGCTGGAGAGGCACCAGCAGCCCTCCAGACCCCACTAGAGACAAGGGTGTTAGGAAATGGATGGATGGAGTAAGAAATACTTCATTCTAGAAAGAAAACCCATATTACTCTGCCTCAGCAGAAAGGCTCATAAAATGATCAAAGTTTAAATGTATGATGATAATGCTACCATTTTAATGTCTTGTTTTCAGCTAAGTAACTCTAGGGGAAGCCCAGTCCCCGACCAGTAGCCATGGGGGACGATAGCGAGTGGATGAAGCTTCCCATCGACCAGAAATGTGAACATAAGGTGAGCAACTGGCTGACTGTCCTCAGTTAGAGGTGATCGGATTTCAATCTGGTTTAATTTTTAATGTCTTAAACGTTGATTACTCCTTTTTCTGTCAGCCTCAGAGAAAAGATGCTTTTATTTTGGTATTGTTACACAGATTGTGCCTTTTATGTCTTCACAGCCAAACATGATATCAAAATTTTACCAAATTTTATGTTTATGAACATAGACAGATGCTCACATGACTGTTGATGTGTTTCGTGTTTGTTTTAGACTCTTGGTAGAGTTCTGGTTTATGGGAAGATGGCAGAACAATGCAGTGAAAGTAGATTAATGGGCACATTGCCATATTTCGTCATAAACTCTGCCAGAGTTTCTGAAATCATTTCAGCAATGATCAAGCATCTATTTTTTGTAAACAATTTGTGTATTGAAACATGGTCAACTAAGTTTCAATACACAGTTGTGTAGCTGTATAAAAGAAACAATAGTTTTGGCTCTTGACTGCAGCTGGAGACTCAAGGAAAGCGATTAAATCTGAAAATGAGCTGCAAACAGGTTTTAGGAACAGGTCAAACTATCGGGATCAGATCAGATGGGCTTAAAAACCAACCTGAGCCTCATCCTGCGGACATCAGGGATTCAGCTTCAGTCTCTCTGCATGATTAGCTTCCTTTAGATTTGCTTACTCTGTTTGTTAGGATCCTGATGAGGCTTTGCATTCGGGATTAGACTAATACAGTCTTAGTGCAACCTCTAATCTATGGCTTCAGACATGACATCGGTTCTAATATTGTTTGATAAATATAAAGAAACAAGAACAATCTACCTCTGGTCAGCTATAATGTTTAGCATAAGCATTTAGCTTTTAAAGTTTAAAATATTTAAAGCAGGAGTTTATATTTGGCATTTTTTATCTATCGTCTCCACTACTGTGTAGAAAAGTAAACAAGCTTAAAGTGTTTTTTCTTTGAGGCTATGATGGAAATAACTTCAGCAAACTAATCAGCTGTTTCTGCTCTGAGATCATATGACTGCATAATATCCCAAATATTTCCAAATAGTTTTTTTCCCCTCTCCCACACCCTGTATGGTCGGGGTTATTTTGTTTTTAATCGGGGAAAGGAAAGTTCTGATATTTTTTCTGAGCCTTGAAAATAAGCAACCTTGTCATACTGCTTTTTAACCAGTCACATATTTCTCTTGACGTTTTTGATTCTGTGACTTTTTAATGTAAAATTTTGCTAAAGTCCCTACAGACCCCACACATCCTGGACACAAACTGTTTGGACTTTTACCTTCAGGTTGGCACTATTTGCCAAAACCAGCTGCCTCAAGCTGTTAAAATTTAAATATGTTTGTAAATGAGTGTACATGTTGTTCCTTTATCCCGATTGTATTCCTTTTAAAGTTTATTTATTTGGTCTGTATGCTGAGAGAGCTTGAAACCAAAGTCAAATTTCTTATTTATGCACACAATCTTGATCAGTAAAGCTGATTTTGATTGGATCTACTGATAAAGTTCACAAATGAACCTGGAAAAGAAATAGCATCAGTGCACTCAAATTTATTGATGCTAGCTGGGTTGAAATGAGCCTGTTTGGATGCTAGAGACGCTGTTCTTGGTTATCTAGTCATTAAAGATTCCCAAAAGTGGTGATAAAACTTTTTTTTAAATTTATTTATTCATTTTGTTTTTGCTTGTTTGGTGTGAATCATCTTTTACCTCCACCTCCTGTCTCATTCAGGTATGGAAAGCCAGACTGAACGGTTATGAAGAAGCTCTGAAGTTGTTCCAGAAAATAGAGGATGAGAAGAGTCCGGAGTGGGGGAAGTACCTGGGACTAATCAAGAAGTTTGTCACGGACTCGAATGCAGTGGCTCAGCTCAAAGGCCTGGAAGCTGCCTTGGCCTTTATTGAGAATGCTCATGTGGCTGGCAAGTAAGTTCTGTTCACAGCTGGAGGTTTATCCACAAGTTTAACATTTGGTGTTATTTTTATAGAAGGTCTTTAAATAATGGAGGTGGTTCACTGGACATAATCCAGGAATGTTTTGGAGACTCTGATCCGCTCTGTCTCTGCTGCAGGACGACGGGCGAGGTGGTGTCGGGTGTCGTCACCAAGGTGTTCAACCAGCCGAAGGCGCGAGCCAAAGAGCTGGGCATGGACATCTGCCTGATGTACATCGAGATAGAAAAGGGAGAGGTGGTTCAGGATGAGCTGCTCAAAGGACTGGACAACAAGAACCCCAAGATAGTGGTAGCCTGCATCGAGACGCTCAGGAAGGCTCTGAGGTCGGTAGCTGCTCGATTATTTTCTATTATTAATGTTTTAATTTGCACCAAATCAATTATTTTTTTCACAGTTTCCTGTAAAACAAATTCTTCATAAAGTTTTGTGGGAGCATGTAGATATTAAATAGAAGGGGCCCCAGAATGGAGCTTTGTGGAACCCCGCATGTGATTTGCTGCTTTTATAAAATGGATTGCAACTTTGAGGGATTTTCATGACCACAGCAGCTTTTCGTGAGCTTCTCACAAAAAAACAACTCTTGCGTTATTGGTACACTAAACTAAAGATTGGTTTTGGGGTAAAATGGCAAGTAAGGGGCTTTGCACAACACCAACATGTCAGGTTCTGCACTGACTTCCATCAGAATAGCACCAACAAAGAGAAGTTGTTTCACTAAGAAAGACTCTGATTGCTTCTTTGTTCTCTTCATTGCCTCCCCAGTGAGTTTGGATCAAAAATAGTGACCCTAAAGCCAGTAGTGAAAGTTTTACCCAAACAGTTTGAATCCAGAGAGAAGGCTGTGAGGGATGAGTCCAAGTTGCTTGCTGTGGAAATCTACAAGTGGATCAGAGATGCTCTGAGGCCGCCGCTGCAGAGCATCAACTCTGTACAGGTGGGACCTGATCAGCTTCACACAGAGTACAAACAGAGCGCTGCTGAATTCAGCTAGATGAGTGTTTGCGTGTTTTCTCTTTGCAGCTCAAAGAGCTGGAGGAGGAGTGGGTGAAGCTGCCCTCTTCTCCTCCCAAGCAGACCCGGTTCCTGCGCTCTCAGCAGGACCTGAAAATAAAGTTCGAACAGCAACAAGCTCAAGGAGGAGAGCAGTCTGACGGTAAGCCTGGCTCATCTCTGACCCGTTTTGTTGTTTTCTCTTTGTTACTGGGCAGTCACAGACTCCTCTGCTCGTCTCCCAGGAGATGAAGAAGAAGAACCTGCAGCAGCTGTGGATCCGTACGATCTGCTGGAGCCTGCGGAGATTCTGTCAAAGATGCCCAAAGACTTCTATGAGAAAATTGTGAGTTTTTCAAAACACTTTTAAACCTCTGTGTAGTTTTCTTCCAGGTACATATATATATATATATATTTACCTTTGCAACAGCCTGGTTCCACTCGTAAACATCTCTAATGATGCAGTTTGTATTAATAATCTGCTAACGCTGTGAAAATAATAATCCTGGGCTTTTATTTCTGCAGGAAGCTAAAAAGTGGCAGGAGAGGAAAGAAGCTCTTGAAGCTGTCGAAGCTCTGACTAAGAACCCCAAACTGGAGAACGGCGACTACGGAGACCTGGCCCGCGCGCTGAAGAAGGTGCAAATATTAAATTAATAAAATGTTTCTCAAGTCATATAAAAACAGATCTTCAGATATTGTGCAGAATTACTTTTTTAAAGCATTTAGTTGGCTGAACCTGATATTTGAACTGAACTGTAAAGACTTGCCAGCTGTCTGAGAGGAGGCCGTTCAGTCTTACTGATTGACGTTTTGACCAATAGCAGTCGAGTTGGAGCTGATGTGGTTTCTCTGCTGCAGGTTGTGGGGAAAGACGCCAACGTGATGCTGGTTTCCATGGCGGCCAAATGTCTGGCTGGGCTGGCCTCTGGTCTCAGGAAGAAGTTTGGGACGTATGCAGGACAAGTAAGGGTTTATTAGACGTTCTGCCCTCAAATTCTCCAGATTCTTTTACTTTAAATTAAGGAAGTATGTAAGAAGACGGAGACCCATGAATCAAACGGCTTCCCTCACAGATTTATTTTATTTTTTTTACAGGTTGTTCCAACTATCCTGGAGAAGTTTAAGGAGAAGAAGCTGCAGGTTGTCCAGTCCCTGCAGGAGGCTATTGATGCCATCTTCCTCACTGTGAGTACAATAGGCATGGGTTATTTTTGTTTGTTTGGTTTTTTTTGCATTTAGTCTACAATATGTAAGGAAAAACTGCAAAATTTATGTATTTTATTTGTAATTATTCATTTTTATAATGATTGCAGAACCATTTAGGTTCTGTGGCAGCAGCATAGTTTTTTGTTTTTTTGTATTTTACTGAAAACATTTAATGTGTGAGCAGTTACCATGGTTACCAAACTTTAATGTAGCTTATGACTTTAAACACAGCATAGATGAACGGCTCACTTCCTGTCTGGCAGACATGATGAAGCGTTATCTCTCTGGATTGATTTAATTTTAATCATTTTTTGCTAACTTACTTTGAATCCACTTCCTGTTTACAGACTGTTATCCACCAAGCACTCAGCTGAGGCTGCAGCTCCTAATGTGTTTCAGTAGTGCTGAGACAACTTATAAATATATATATATATATATATTTATTATTTTTTGTTTTTCTTCCCCAGACGTCTTTGCAGAACCTTTCGGAGGACATCCTGGGTGTGATGGACAATAAGAACCCGTCCATTAAGCAGCAGGCGTCTCTGTTTCTGGCCCGATCTTTCCGACACTGCACGCAGGCCACGCTGCCGAAAAGTGTTCTCAAGCCGATCTGCGCCGCCCTCATCAAGGTTTGTCCTCCAATACATCAACAAACTGAAGACATGACTGTTGGTCATCATAAAAACTGATCATGTCCTGCTTTATCATCCACAGCAAGTGAACGACTCGGCCCCTGAGGTCCGTGACGCGGCCTTCGAAGCTCTGGGAACGGCCATGAAGGTGGTTGGGGAAAAGGCTGTGAACCCTTTCCTTGCCGACTTGGACAAACTCAAACTTGATAAGGTGAAGATTAGAACCAGAGAATCCGCCTCAGGCCCTCATGCCATCGATCTCTGACTTTTTCTGTGTTTCTCTAACAGATCAAGGAGTGTGCTGACAAAGTGGAGCTTCCTGGAGGTAAAAAAGGAGCAGCTGGAGGAGGATCAGCAGCGGGTGACAAGAAATCTGCAGCTAAAGCTCCTCCTACAGCCGAAGCCCCTCCCAAATCCTCGGCACCACCGAAGAAGAGCCAGACCGCATCAGCCAGCAAGGTACCCACAGAACAAAACCCAAACGGTTCCCATTAATGATCCAGAGTTGCTAAACGTTTTGTTTTTTGCAGCCGTCAGCTGGTCCAGCTAAAAAAGGGAAACCAGCAGCTGGAGGGAAAGCTAAGAAGACATCAGACAGCAAAGAAATCACCGAAGCTGAAATATCTGTAAGTTCACAAGCAGAATGATTTAAATCAGTGCGAGTTTTTACTGACTGGGTCTGGAGGCACAGAAACAACGACGACATAAATCTGGAGGGGAGGAAGAGATAAAAACAGAGATGTTTATTTGTAGAACACAATTCAGCAACAAGGAATTATTTACTTTACATCACTAAACACCAAACAGTAACTGATTATGAAACGAGCAATACATTTTACATTTTGTCTTATGCCACCATCAATCATCAAATGTATTGATCAATGATTCACATATTAGTCAAATGTAACTCTAACCAGGAGGGTTTTCAGCCTTGATTTAAAGGAACTCAGTGTTTCTGCAGTTTTTCAGTTTTCTGGAAGCTTGCTCCAGATTGGAGGAGCATAAAAACTGAATGGTGTGTTTTTATGTTTGGTTCTGGTTCTGAGAATGCAGACCAGAACATCAGAGTCTTTTGGAAGGTTGATACAAAAACAGCAGATTTTTAATGTCTTCATTCACTTTAACAGCAAAACATTACAGCTTTAATTGGATTTTTTAAAAGTAAATAAAATGGAGGGAATTTGAAGTTGACTTTCTATTTAATATAATGTTTAATCCTTTTTACTTTGTTGCAGTAAATTCACCTTTTTCAATATTGTTGGATTAATTGTAGTTTTGGCTTTCAGTCTGAGAATATTATAAAATCCTTAAATCTTTGTTAAGCTCTTTCTTAATGGAGATCAGATTAGATGGCATTGTTAAGTTTTAGTTTCTGACTGTTTGCTGCTGTTTTCAGCCTGAAGCGTGCGAAGAGCTGGCAGCAGCAGTACTTCCTGCTTCCTGTCTGCAGCAGCTGGACTCAGGCAACTGGAAGGAGAGGCTGGCCAGTATGGAAGAGTTCCAGAGGGTAAAGACTCCCAGTTTACTCTGAAACCTTTAACTTCCAGCAGCCACCAGTCTCTGCACGGCTGAGCAGAAGATTTATCTTGGATTCTTGTCTGCAGGCTGTGGAGACCATGGACAAGGCGGTGATGCCGTGCCAGGCGTTTGTTCGAATGCTGGCCAAGAAACCGGGTTGGAAGGAGACGAACTTTCAGGTACGCTGCTGGAATCCAACAGGCTAAAGCTCAGTGGCATTCTGGTCCCTGAACACTGAGTTTCTAGGAGACGACGCGCCCAGATCTTTTTCTGTGCTGTTGACGACGGCAAGATTTATCACGGCTGACTAAGAAACACAGAGAACAGCTTTGCGCTTGTAAACTCATCTGTCTGAACAATTGGTATGTTTTTGAAAGTAACTGGAATCTAGTTTAACGTTTCAGTAAATCATATAAGGAATATAAAAAATACACTATGTGGTTTGATGCAATTACATATTGTTAAATTTTTTTTTTTATCCTTCTTGGCTCCCAAGCACCCTTTGCTAAAACAAACATTTATTGATTTTCTTTTTCTTTTTTTTTTGTCATGAATGCTGTTGTAAGATTAACAACTTTTTAGGAATATTAAGGAATGTTTTCATGCAAAAACTATATTTAGATATTTTAGAAATGTCCCACTTCACATTGGGAGATTTTAACTGATGCCTAAATGCCAGCAATGTGTTCAACGGTAGACAAACCTAAAGAAATAACGTTTTGATCCTCTTCATACTGAGTCAGGTTCGTTCAACTGCAGAACAAAAAAATGAGACGTTAGACCCTCATACGTGTTTTACGGTAAATTAAATCCTTTTCTTCGTTGGAGACATGAATCCTTCTGTTTATTGATTTTATGAATATTCTGAGTTTGATTAATATTTTGCAGAATAAGCTCAATGGTTTGTTGATGAATAAAAAGGTTGACAATTTTTAACCGATCCGTTCTATGAAGCCACTCTTGACCTTTTTAAATAAACTAACTGTTACCAACTTGTAATATTATTCCTGGGAGTGATGCCATCATTCAACCAAACAAGGTTAAATGTTTTAACTTGAGTTTTCCTCAAGTTCAGACTAAATCCACCCCACGCAGCTGAACCTCGGTGTCTGTTTTCAGTTTCTAACGCTGTGACCTCCTGCAGGTGATGCAGATGAAGCTGCACATCGTGGCTCTCGTGGCTCAGAGAGGACAGTTCTCAAAGACGTCGGCCTCCGTGGTTTTAGACGGTCTGGTGGATAAAATCGGAGACGTGAAGTGCGGCGGGAACGCCAAGTCGGCTCTGACGGCGATCGGAGAGACGTGCTCGTTGCCGTGGACAGCAGAGCAGGTGAACCTGGTTAACGTCAGCGAAGCCAACAGGACTGACTGTACGGTTTTAACACGGTTTGTTCGCACGTCAGGTCGTCTCCTTGGCGTTTGCACAGAAGAACCCCAAAAACCAGGCAGAGACGCTCAACTGGCTGGCGAACGCCATGAAGGAGTTTGGATTTGCTGGGTAGGTTTTCCTCAGAGGCAACAACGTTCCTAGTTAAATCTTTCCAGGTTAAGTAAATGAATCTTTTTCATGTATTTTTAATAAACATAAAAGGCTTAAATTAAAAATCTGCAGAATGTGCCCATTTTTTAAATCCAATTAATCACCAGAATAATCAATTGATCAGTAACTAATCGTTTAATTGCAGCCATTATGAAATGCTTTGAAATTAATTTTAAAACTACACATGCATGTAAAATGTTAAAGTAACTTGACAAAATTTAATCCCTGTAATGAAAGAAAGTGATTTAAAAGCTGAGATGATGATATGATGGTGTAATATTAACCCTTTCCTCCCTGCCCTGCAGCATCAACGTGAAAGGCTTCATCAACAACGTGAAGACGGCTCTGGGCGCGACGAACCCCGGCGTGCGGACGGCAGCCATCACCCTGCTGGGAGTCATGTACCTGTACATGGGCCAGCCGCTGCGCATGTTCTTCGAAGACGAGAAGCCGGCTCTCCTCTCACAGATAGATGCAGAGTTTGAGAAGGTACCAGACCGTCAGACGTGACCCGAACCCTGATCAGAACCACGCAGGAGACTCGGGTTTTCTCTCCGCTCCGCCGCAGTCCGAACAGCAACGATAGAAAACGGTTCTCTCCCTTACAGATGCAGGGTCAGTCGCCTCCAGCTCCAATCAGAACCAGCAAGAAGACGGCGGCGGAGGAAGATGGAGACGAGGCGGCGGAGCAGGATGAAGATGGACGAGCGGGGCAGGACATCATGGACCTGCTGCCCCGAACTGATATTGGGTAAGTTCTGCAACTCCATAATGAAATGGGTGAAAATCTTAAAACTAAGATAATAAAGTTAGACTAGAAAGAAACTCGGCAACATGACAAAAAATACCCAGAAATGACCTTTTCTGACGTTTTCGCTGTAATCACAGTGGGGATGATGGTTTGACACATGCAGCAGATAAAAATGTATTTCTGCTCCAGTTCTGACCAGCATTATCACTAAATCAATGTCTCTAGAATAGATGGCAAAACACAAGTTATTGCAACAAACTCCAGGCATCAGATTGGCACGAATTTGACACAAGAAAAATGCTACAAAAAGCAGGAACATTTCCTACCTGATAAACTTTATGCTCACAAACAACTGCAGTCTCTCTCTTCCTTCACTGTTTTTATTTTCTGATATGTGTAGCCGCTGTGGACTGTGCTGTGATCCATCGGATTTTTCTTTAAATCAGAATTATCAATCAAATCATGTTTGTTTCTGAAAAGTATGCTTCGACATCACTTTGCTGGCTTGAAAAATGATGGGAGGTCTGACTGCAACTTCTTTGTTTTGTTCCTAAAATATTTCTACATTTTTTACTTTCAATATGAGATTTTATTTCTTTTCATTAAAACCAAAAATTTTCTTTGGATTTTTGCAACTTAATATGAAAAATGCTTCCTTTAAGAAATGACCAAGGTCAAAATAGTATTTTAATGATGGTAGCAATCTCTAGAAATGGTATCTCTTCTTCTTTTTTCCCAGAAAAGTGCATGAATATTTTTATCAATGTGTGAGCAACACTTCAGTCAGGATCCAATTTTATTGTTTGAGATCTACAGGATTATTTTCAGGATAAGTTAAGTTCATGAATTATTACTTTTTTCTTTCTTCTCTGTTGCAATTCATTTTCAAAGTGACAAGATCACATCCGACCTGGTGTCTAAAATTGGAGACAAGAACTGGAAGATCAGGAAGGAGGGTCTGGATGAGGCTGCGGCCATCATCTCTGAGGCCAAATTCATCACGGCCAACATCGGGGAGCTTCCTCTGGCGCTGAAAGGGCGACTCAGCGACTCCAACAAGATCCTGGTAAGCTGGACTGTTCTGAGTTCGACCTCTGGGTTAAACGTTATGACTGTAGTGATGACCGTCCTGTTTGCGGTCTGCAGGTCCAACAGACCCTGAGTATTCTGCAGCAGCTGGCTACAGCCATGGGACCCGGACTCAAGCAGCATGTGAAAGCTCTGGGGTTCCCTGTTATCACTGTTTTGGGAGACGGCAAGGTATTCCACCTCCAACCTCAACTCCAATAGTTTAAACAGAATTTTCATGACAGAAAGCCTCATGTCCTGTCAGCAGTTATAATTTGTCTGAGTTATAGCTGTCCATCTGCAGGTGAACCTGAGGACGGCTGCCATGGCAACCCTGCAGGCCTGGGTGGAGCAGACTGGGATGAAGGACTGGCTGGAAGGAGAGGATCTGTCTGAGGAGCTGAAGAGGGAGAATCCCTTCCTGCGTCAGGAGGTGCTCCGACTCCTCCGCTGCTCCTCCTCACGGTGGGGATGATGAAGATCAGACTCTAACCCGCTCTTCATCCTCAGATTCTTGGCTGGCTGGCAGAGAAGCTGCCGACTCTCAGGTCGGTCCCCGGGGACCTGATGGTGTGCGTCCCGCAGCTGTTCGCCTGCCTGGAGGACCGGAACGCCGACGTGAGGAAGAAAGCCCAGGACGCCGTGCCCACCTTCATGATGCACCTGGGCTATGACAAGATGAACAAAGCCACAGGAAAACTCAAAGTACAGAGCTGTCAGCGAGCTGGTCCCAGTGTTTGATTGAGGCTGTTGGTTCCATCTTGGTTTGTTTATCTCTCCTCAGCCTGCCTCTAAGGATCAGGTGGTAGCCATGTTGGAAAAGGCCAGAGCAGTGATGCCGGCTAAACCTGCGGCGCCGGCCAAAACGGGAGGAAAAGGTTCTGCAGAGCAAAGCAGAGCTCCTTCAGGTGAGCTCACAGACATTCAAGGATAATTTGGGACAAACCAAACTTAAACAAGATGTAGATAATTCAGATGTTTGCTTGTTGTATGTGCAGCTTCCAGGACCAGCGAGGATTTCACTGATAAACCTGAAGCTAAGAAGGTCAGAGGAGGAGGAGGAGCTGCCAAGAAGGTAAATCTGTTTGATCAGGACTGCAGCTAATTATTTCAGTAATCGATTAATGAGATTTTTAAAAATTGCTACATTCTGCAGATTTTTCAATTAACTACATAAGCTTATTTTCTATGTTACAAATACATTAAAATAAACAAATCTATTCCTTTTTTGGATAGGAAAATTTATATTTTTTGCCTAAAATGCAATAACAGTAATTTTCTTTTAATGGATGTTTGATCATTTGTAGCAAAGGATGCAGCTGAAAATACTTCAAATATCAACATGTGAAAAGTTTGGCTCCTTCTGCTTAACATCAGTACAATGGAGGGTTTGTTTTTCTCCCCATTAACTTATAATTAGAATAAGGCGCTTAATTGGAGGAGTGTTTTTATTTATTTTTTTGTACAAAATATGAACCGAGTGAAGCTTTAATCTGTTTATATTCTCTACCCCAAACTCAAAATTTTTTATTATTGAGTATTCTATTCCAAATTTGTATATTTTTGTAAAGTTTTAGCTTAATTACAGCTGAATATTTCAACAAACTAGCTGTTTGAGTCCTTATACACCAATTAATAATTAATCGATTGCTAAATTAGTTGACTATTATTTCAGTAATGGATTAATTCCAGATAAGATAAATTACTTTTTCAAGTAATCATCCAATTAATTAAACTTTTTTTTTTATCATTTATTTATTTGATAAAAGAACAGAGACTCTTCAGTCCTTTTCATTAATTTAGTCACTTTTTTTTGCCCTCCTCTCCTCATGTTATTTGTTTTGGTCGTGTCCCCTCCATGAAGTTTGTTTTGTGATGTTTTTATTTATTTTCACTCACCCAGCCTCCCTCTCCCACGGAGGAAGCTCCCCCTCCCTCCAAGGAGAAGGAGTGTAATGGTAGCAAAAAGCCGCCCGTCAAAGGGAAGGCTGCTGCTGGCGGCCAACAGGTAGTTCAATGCGGGCGTCTGGATCATCCCACTCTTTCCTGAATGCTGTCAGCTTGGCACATAGTTAACCTCCGCCTGGCTTCTCTCAGTCTAACTCTGCGTCTTCAGTCACTAACGCAGCCTCAGAGCGTTCACTCAGCTGTGGAAATTACAAACCTCGTGTGACGGCTTCCTAGTATTAATGTCTCCGTTAACCTGCACAGAAATCTTTCCATCATAACTCTCCTGGTAGCTCTGGTTTCTTCTTTCCCTCACTTTTCTGTCCAGTTCTTATTAAAAGTTTGTTTTAGAAAACTTCTCGCTTCTGTTCACTCACTGCTTCTGTCTGTTTGCGTCAATCAGGGTCCAGCTGGTAAGAAACCCGCCACTAAAGGCGTGAAGGATGATGAGGATAAATCTGGGCCGATCTTCATCTTGGTCCCCAACGCCAAGGAGCAGAGGATCAAAGAGGAGAAGCAGCTGAAGGTATCTACAACTGCTGACTTTTTTTTGTAATTTACCAGTGTTTTTAGGAAGCAAACCTTCTTTTTATATAAATATAAATTCAAATTACAAAACAGGATTAAGTGAGAGTTTGTAAATAAAATGTTTAAATCCAACCAGTCGAGTGTTTACATGACTAAAATCAGCTAACCTTAGTGAGAATATTAATTTACTTTAGTAGGATTAACACAGTATGCATATCTCAAACATAGCTTATGCTACCATCAGGCTTTCTATGCCTGGAATGACAGATGTTACTGAAAGTTCAGTAATTAAGAAAACCTTGATGGAAATTAATTTTTTTAAATGTATTTTTTTCCAATTGATGGATAAATTACTCATTACCTGGTGACTGTTTTTCCTATCATTATTGTAACATTTACCAAAAATATCAAATATTACATCTTTACTTAAATCTCTTTCAGTATCTCTGGCAATAGAGAGAAAATCATTTTAAATTCTTCTTCTGTGGTTTTTGACTTGTTCTGTCATTATATTTTAGTTTTCCTTTTGAGATGGTATTTAAAACGTTTTGCTTAAAACACGTTTGTTCGTCATCCACTGGGTAGAGAATCCAGAAATTTTAGCGATACTTCATAATAAAATTACTAAAAAGTAATAAGTACAGTCTAGTAAAAATACTCCTAAAAGTACTCACCCCTAACCTCAAGAGGTTAACTTTCTGAACCAGAAAGTTTAGGTCAAGTCCTTAGTCATGAGTTGGGAATTCTGGGTAACTAGCTGCATGTTAGCATTGCTAGCTTGAGTCTCAGGTTAGCCCCGCCAGGTGGTCCGACTGAAATCAGGGACGGATCTAACGCTGAACCTCTGGGCTCCAGATTCTGAAGTGGAACTTCATCACCCCTCGGGACGAATACGTGGAGCAGCTGAAAACTCAGATGGCCACCTGTTTCGCCAAGTGGCTGCTGGACGAGATGTTTCACTTCGACTTTCAGCGGCAAGTGAAGGCCATCGGGGTCATGATCGAGGTAGGAGGCTGCCGGAGCTGCGGGTGCTGTGAACAGGGTTCTGACCACCAGGTTCTGTTTCTAACCGATGGTCTGTCTCTCTGGCTGACAGAGGCTGAACAGTGAGAGCGAAGCGACCATCAGCTGCCTGGACCTGATCCTCAAGTGGATCACACTCCGCTTCTTTGAAACCAACACCACCATCCTGATGAAAGTGCTGGAGTATCTGAAGCTGCTGTTCACTATGCTGAACAGGGAGAACTACCACCTGACAGAGTATGAAGCCAACTCCTTCGTCCCTTACCTCATACTGAAGGTACACACACACACACACACACCATCAGACAGGGGTTTCATGAACAGGGTAAATATTAGCATGAAAATGTAAAGTTCATAACACCTGGAATATATTAGCAGGCAGTTGTTGCGCTCCACAGTCCTTTGCGATACGAGTTTTTCTCTCTGATATTCTGATCCATCCATCCATTTTCTTACACCCTTTTCCTTAATGGGGTCGGGTCGGGTGCTGGTGCTGGTGCCCATCTCGAGACATTTTGGGCGAGAGGCGGGGTCACCCTGGACGGGTCGCCAGTCCATCGCATATTCTGATTATATTCTTGCTTGTTTGTAGTCTTTGTGCTCACAGTTGCCGTTAATGGCTCAGCTTGTCATTTAGAGTGAGATGCTCATTGGTTTCCTTCAGGTCGGCGAGTCGAAGGATGGGGTTCGTAAAGATGTCCGGGTCATCCTCGGCATGCTCTGCAAAGTTTATCCTGCTTCCAAGCTCTTCCCTTTCCTCATGGAGGGAACCAAGTCCAAGAACTCCAAGCAGAGAGCTGGTAGGGTAGTCCAAGTAGAGATTTTCCAAAAATTAAATCTGTACAGATCGCCTAGACGCAAACATGGAGCACAGCTCAGCCAACCTTTAGTTATGTTTGCTCCTTCATGCTGAATGTTTTTGGTTTCCTCAGAGTGTTTGGAGGAGTTGGGCTGTTTGATCGAGGGCTACGGGATGAACGTGTGCCAGCCGACTCCGGCCAAATCCCTGAAGGAGATCGCCGTCCACATCGGAGACAGAGACACGTCCGTCCGAAACGCTGCCCTGAACACGGTGGTGGCCGTCTACAACGTCTGCGGGGAACAGGTCTACAAACTCATCGGAAATGTAAGAGACAAAAAAAAAAAGTTTAGAGCTGGAAATTCCCCCCACAAAATCAATCAGAGACTCATTTTATTTGGATTTTTTCCAGCTGTCAGAGAAAGACATGAGCATGCTGGAGGAGCGGATCAAACGATCGGCGAAGAAGACGCCTGCGGCTCCGGCAAAGCAGAGCACCGCCGAGAAGACGCAGCGGGAACAGCCGACGAACCCCAGCGCTACCTTCCTCCGCAAGCCAGCGCAGGAAGACCCCGGAAAGCTCAAGTAGGTCCCCGCTTTTTACTGGGAACCAGTAAAACATGCTCCAGTTATGAACAAAAATATAAAGTTTAAGATGCTTTACAAACTGTTACACACCGACATGAATCGGCTCAAAATAACTGACAACAAAATTATCAATATCTATCAGATTTCTTCCTGTATCCAGTAGAAACTGAGTAAATATATGGACCACAGCAGTTTATTTATATTTATCATACATTCATATCACAATAGTGTTTAAATTATTATTGAAGGTGCTCAATATGGATGCTGTCTGGAGGGAAAACAAGGCAAAGTAAAAGTTTCCTTAAATAGATCAATCTGTCCACTGTCGCCCCCTGCAGGTTTGTTTTTGCAGAGCAGTTGGCATCTACTGATTAAGTTTCTCATAATTCACTCTACTGGTAATTTGGAAACTTATTCACAGCGACCTGGTAAAGGGTTGCCAAGTGTCTGGGAAAACTAAAACATTATATTCATATTTAATAAAGAAACAAACCCAGTTTTACACAAAGTGATGTAACTTCTCTGCTTTTATCATTTCAATCCGGATTCAGTGTTTTAAGGCCTTAAAGTTTGCATATTTTATCTTGGAGGTGAATTATTGACATTATACAGCTCTGGAAAAATTAAGAGAAATTAAAATTATCACTTTCTCTGGTTTTACTTTTCACAGGTATGTTTGAATAAAATTAACATTGTTTTTTTATTATTATTATTCTATGAACTACTGACAACATGTCTCTGAAATTCCAAACAAAAACTTAGTATTTATTTGCAGAAAATGAGAAATGGCCAAAATAATGAAAAAGATGCAGTGCTTTCAGACCTCAAATAAAGCATGCTTATGTTAACAAGTTCATGTTAATTTAAAAACAACGATACTAATATTTTAATTCGAAGAGTTCAGAAATCAATATTTGGTGGAATAACCAGGAGGGTTTCAATGGTCTCATTCATTCATTTTTCCAGAGCTGTGTATTTTTTTTCTATTTTGTGATCTCTAGTCTTTGCAACCTAAATCTAGAAATTAAAGTATTTGAGATGATGGTTAGAATTAAGTGTTAAAGAGCCTGACTTTCTTATTACATCCTTCATAAATATATCCATGTGTTTCTCTCTGATGTCTGTTTAAATGTTTGTGTGTGAGACTTTCTGACCTTTCCGGCCGTTTGCTCACCAGCATGCTGACTGTTCCTCTTTTACCCGTCTGTGTTTAAATGTTTGCTAACATCTGATCTGTCCTCCTCCTCATCCTGGTTTCTGAGCCGCTGCATGCTGGGTTGCTCTCACAGTCACACATCAGTCCAGTGAGTCTGTGAAACCAGCCTGCCTCTGGTTGTTTGTCTCCTAACCCTTCATCTTTCTTCCTGTGTGATCTGCTCTGCCTGCCTTCCTTTCCGGAGCAGAATAATGTATCGCACGTATAGGATGTGAGTACAACTCCTCCTCCTCCTCCTCCTGTTTTCTGTCGTCACTGTAAATTCACCCTAATGCTCGTCATAAATCAGCCCAACAACCAAAACCCTGCTGTGGCTTTGAGTTCTGGTGAAGCACCGCACTAATTCAGCTCTCACTTTCACTCATTCCTCCTCTTCCTCACTCGCCTGTTTATGTTTGAGAAAACCTGAGAATCGGATCAGACTGGCTGCTTGGCGTCCAGTCAGCCACTGTATTATTCCCAGTGGGTTTGTTGTGATTCTGGTTTTTCTGAGTGTTTATAAAGCAGCAAAAGTGGAAAACAATGTTAATTCTTACTAATAGATCTGATCCAGATTCTCCAGGCTGTTTGCAAACATTTTTTCAGCGTTTTTCATCAAATTAGATGAAGATGTGAAGGAAATATTGATTCAGGAGGATTCATTTTGCTCCTTCGCAGCCATAATGTTTACTATTAGCGACTGTCAAACTAAGTGGATAACAGACATCCGTGTCCAAAAGCAGCATTAAAAACGGATCTGCATGTTTTAAACAGTGATCAAAGACAAAAAAACATTCAAGCTTAAAGCGGTGGGCAAAAAGTAGACCTCCCCCATCACCCACTCACTAAAGTCAACAGGTGGTCTACAATCACTACTAACACCACGTGATCCAGCGCTACGCCTATCCACAACATTCACTCCATGTGAAACGTGGAGCCGGGTTCCTCGGCCTGGATGTTGGGAGGAATTTATCTTATCGGCTGCCTGATTTTAAAAACTTCAGAAGCAAAATGAAATTCTGAAGCTGATGCTTTCATAAGTTTTAGAACCATTTGTGGCACCGACATCAATTCAAGAAGCCCAGGCATCTCATTCAGACGGACGCCGTTTCTAATGTTGAGGACGAGATTTTTAAACGTTTTTGTCTTGCATTGTTATATTTTTTTGCTTTTTTCAGGGGGTTTTTTCTTTTAGTTTTTGTTTTTAATATATGGCTTTTATTGTTGCTGTGAAACCACAAACATCCTGCAGCATCTCCTAAAATACCAGATATGGGTGGATTTATTCATTAAAGTTGGGAAAACAACTTTTTTGTTTTACTAAAACAAAAACAAAATGTAAATTTCTAAATTTAAAATTTTTTTAAATGTAATTTTAAAAGATTAATTGGATAAATAATTAGAAAACTGCATTTTCATTTTTGTTTATAAGCTATGAAAAATATCTATGGGAATCTGACTCCATTGTTTCATTGAAATATTGCTTGTTTAAATTTATTGCTGAAGAGGAAAAAATATAAATCACAATTATTTTGTTATCTTCAATCATAAATATCCTCCAGTCTCTCACAGCTGCTTGTATCCATGATCCCTCTGTGGTCTCTGTAGCTCTTGAACTCCTGTAATTGGTTCGGCCAAGTTGTTTTGTGAGGTCAGTGCTGCAAAGCTCCAGTTCAGACGGACCGACCCAACCTCAACCTTGGCATCAACAGCAACCTTTCCAACTAAATTCACCATGAAATGTGACTTTTAAAACGTGTAAAATTCACGGTTTCCACTCAGACTTGAAATGGGTAAAATTTCCAGAAAAGGAAATTTAAAGTTTTAGGAAGAGAGACATGCTTTGATGCTCTTGTCGTGGCTGTCATTACAAATGCACTGATATTCCACTAATGTCAAAAAAACACTTGAGTAATCGCAGTTTCTACTGAATAAAAATCGCAATTAAAGTCACATGAATAAGTTTGTTTACCCTCCAAGTCATTAAAACAACGTTGTGTCATCCTCCTCCTGCCACTTTCTGTCTTCTTTTCCTTTTCTGCCAGTAGTAACATCTGGTTGTTGATCACTTTCACTCGTGTGAAGTGAAAAAAGTGTTTTTGTTGTTAGTTTTTATGCGGCAGAAAAAAACACTTCATTCTAGCTCCACAAATGTGTTTTTATAAATTGGCACATTTGTATTAAACAAATTTATTTTAGGAATTTCAATTTGCGCACGGTTTGGGATCATTTATGTCAAATATCGCCCAACTCGGTTCATCTTGGATGCCAGAACCGTAAATATCTGAGGTGATTCAGTATGGAAGTCCAGACTGGAGCTAGAAGCACTGATCTCTAACCAGTAGAACTGACTGGTTTCTCTGCTGTCCGTCCAGTCAGTCCCGGCAGAACGCGCACAACGACCATCCCTCCATCCCCAAGGAGTTCCAGCTGGACCTGGACATGATAGAGCACGACCAGCGGAGCGTGTGTGAGCTGCCGGACCTGGTCCAGCACCAGCTGGACGAGTTGCTGGAGCCCGTCATGATTCCGGAGCCGAAGTAAACGCACCGCCGTCCCCGAACGGAACCGGTCTGACTCCGGTCAATCAGAAACGGCCTTAACGTTCCTGTGTTTCCCTCCAAGGATCCGCGCCATCTCTCCACACTTTGACGACCTTCACAGCAGCACGGCCTCCACCATCAACTTCGTCATCTCTCAGGTGGCGAGCGGCGACATCGGCACCAGCATCCAGGCGCTGGCTCAGGTCCGGTCCACTTCCACAAACCGCTCTACAACATTTCTTTCTTCCACATCTCTGAAAATTTCCTGGTGAAATTCAGGCTTTTATTCTGAAAAATAAACAAACCACTAGGATTGAGACAACTAAGTGATTATTGAAATAAACTAATATAGTAATCGATTAATTAACTAAAAGAACACAGAGCAGTAATTGAGCCAAAATGGTAGAAAATCTGTATAGTTTGCAGTTGAGTTAAAAAATAAAAATACCTTCTTTTATCTGTACATATTTTCTACCCAGAACTCCTCAAATGGCTTCTCCTGGTTCAAATTCTGTACAAAAAAATCTCCCATTTATCACATTTTGCTATCCAACAGTTAACTAATTAATCAAAAAATAATCAGCTGATCAGCCCTACACCGTATTGATAAGTTAACCAAAAATAGTTACGTTTAATAAAATAGTTAATTTTTAAATTTTTGCTGCAAATGATTCACTGAAGGAATCCTGTTTCCTTCAGTGAATCAAATAAATCAAATAGGAATTGGACTATTTGTTGTTTTTACATATTCCAATGTATTTTTAATATTGTATATAGATCTAAGTAGTTACATTTAAAATCTGATAATCTGCCAATTTATTTTTTCACCTGATTTAGGCATCAGATTAATCAAAAGAATAATCTATTACTAAAATAATAATCAGTTGCAGCCAGAACCCTAAAACGACTCACTCTGAAAGGAGCTGAAAATAGTCAGAACAGATCAGACTAAAACCTCATAATCCAAGAACAATTTTGTGCAAAAAATGAAAAGATGTTGAATATTAGAGAATTTTGTCCTGAGCAGTATTCATTGAATGCAGAGACAGCTATTTATTCATATCTTACGTTTATTCCTGAGTTTTTAAAATGCATTCTTCTGCCTTTGAGGACATTTATGATCTCAATGTGGCCCAAAATGAAAATGAGTTTGACCTTCCTCGTGACCTTCTCCTCTCAGATTGACGAGGTTCTGCGTCAGGAGGACAAGGCCGATGTTATGTCGGGTCACATCGACCAGCTGCTCATCGCCACCATCATGCAGCTGCGCCTCATCAACAGCACGCACCTCGCAGACGACCGCGTGGACAAGAAGGACCTCATCAAACTGTACAGCTGCATCATGGGAAACATGATGTCTGTGAGTGAGCGCACGGAGCGACGCCCTGCGGCTCGACGACCCGCAGGCGGCCTCTAACCCCCTTCTCCTCCCCTCAGCTGTTCTCCATGGAGACGCTGGCCCGCGAGGCGTCGATTGGCGTGCTGAAGGACCTGATGCACAGCCTGATCACGCTGATGCTGGACAGCCGAGTGGAGGACGTGGAGGACGGGACACAGGTCATCCGCTCCGTCAACCTGCTGGTGATCCGAGTTCTGGAGCACTCGGACCAGACTAACATATTCAGGTCGGTAGAAACGGATCTGTCTCTCTGACAAGGTCAGAACTCTGCAGCCTTTACATTTGTTTTATCTCTCTGTGAGTGAGTGTGTGCGCCTGCTGCTTCTAAAAACCACCCAGCTCTTTTTGGCAATAAGTTCATGTTTTTTGGTGTCTGAAAAATGAACCATTTCAAAAACCTCCTAAATGTGATGATAAACGGGCGCTGCAACGTTACCTAGCAACCAAGCTGAGCTCCAGCACGTTTGGTCAGCTGGTTTTACTGCTGTGTGCACTGTACAATGGCTGCTGGAAAAGACAAGTGCTTTATTGTTGGCTTACCATTGAGAAACCACTTTCTTGTTTGATGTTCAGGAGGCTCCACTTCTGCTTTTCAAAGATGTACTGTTGTATAATTGTGCATCTGTTTGTTCACGTGCGAGTGTAAATATTGAGTTGAGGGCGTGATTTCAAAGTGACAGAACCATAAAATAGCTTAACTCTCGTCATCTAAGTGATTTTGTGCAAAAATGTTTTGTATAGACCTTTCCTAACCTGTTCAGGGCAGCATGACGGATCACCTTTAAGGTATAGTTTGTGTTTTGACTATTAAAATGGGGAGTTATAAATGTTTTTAGTGGAGTCTGAGGAGTTTGCATATTTTAGCTCTTTGTGATACCGGGGCTCGACTGCAGTTGGGTTTAGCCGTAGTTATTAAGAGCCACTAAAGGTCCAAACTCATTACAAGTTGCAAACCTCCAGTTTGACCCGTTTGTTCCTGTTCCCGCAGCGCTCTGCTGGTTCTGCTTCAGGACACGCTGGTCTCCAACGCCGGGTCTCTTAAAGTCTCTGAACTGGTGATGAAGGTGAGCGCCGGTACCGCTGCAGACCCAGCTCAGTCGGCTCCGCTCTAACCGTTTATCCTCTTCAGTGTCTGTGGAGGATGATCCGCTTCCTGCCAGAGAATATCAACAGCCTGAACCTGGACCGGATCCTGCTGGACGTCCACAACTTCATGAAGGTTTTCCCGAAAGAGAAGCTGAAGCAGCTGAAGACGGACGTTCCTCACCGGACCCTGAAGACCCTCTGCCACACACTCTGCAAGCTCACCGGGGTCAAGGTAGCCAGAGGTCACAGACCCGGCAGGAGGCGCGTTATTCCTGCAGGTGTCGTTTTGATCATTCTTGACGTGTTTCTGGGCAGATTCTGGACCACCTGTCCATGATAGAAAATCGGAACGAGTCGGAGTTGGAGGCCTACCTGAGGCGAGTTGTCAAACACTCTGGGAACCTGTCGGGAACGAAGAGCGACCGCGGCAATGAGAAGAGCGCCCACGGGACGGTGAGCGACAAACTCCAGAGGCAGTCAGAGCTGAAGGCCTGATCCGTCCCTCTGCTCCTCAGATTCTACTTCCTGTTTTCCTCCATTTCTGAAAGTTCTTCTGAACCCACAGATTTAGAAAAGTTTCACTAAAGTTGTGAAGTATGAAGAATTTAGTATGAATTGTAAAATGAATACCTAGTGACAGAGCTGGCCGATGAATCAATTTCTGAAGATTTAATTTTTGGATTTTTTTTAATGCATTCCTTGGGTTTCCATAGGTCAGTGATGTCAGTGCGCCCAGAGCCGCCATCTTGTTTTACAGCTTTTATTTATTTGGACTTTAAGTCAACTCTTCGATGAAACATCAGGGCCATACTACATTTTATTTAATTTTTTGTTATTGTGAGGAAGTCAGTTGTATGACAATAAAAATAAAAGAAATGATATTAGGATGCTAAAGTAGCATTTTTATAAGAAATCCTACATGATAAATAACTTTAAATGAGGAACGTTGAACATTTTGTGAAGTCAGGCTCTTTTATAGGGTTTAAAGATAATAATTAATACGTCAATACTTGAGACATGGGAGTTTATTTTAACTAATTTCTGAATATTGATTTAAAAAGTCCTTAACACATTTCTCCAATTTTATAGGTGAAAAAAAAATCTGCATTTTTTTCTTATCAACTTAAAACAATCTATTTCTTGCTGAAAAGTTCCTTGGAAGTTTTGTTATTTCAAGTGTAATAAGATATTTACACTAGAAACTAGGCTAAAATACTTGGTAAGATTTAGTGTTTTAGCAGTGAGACCATATTTGCTGATATTAAGAAGCCGGAAGGAACCAGATGTGAGAGACGTGGATCCAAACTGAAACCAGGATCAAAGTTTCTTCAGTTCAAAAACATGTGATTTGTCCCAAAGGGAAGCCAAATTATGTCGTTACTCGGGTCTTCAGAGCCGTCGGTGATGCAGGAAGAATCTCCAGTAACAGTCAGAGTTGCAGCGTATTTGAATAGGCCTCTGACTGAAGGCTGTTTTCTGTATAACTGTCTCAGTTTCCAGACAGCAGAGACAATATTTGATTCAGAAATTCCTTATTGATTCCAAAGGGGAATTAAATATTCCTCACTAGCATTTCCTGGATGACATCATCAGTTCAGACATGCTACTTTCTGGTGCAAAGATAGTTATTCACACTTAATCTTTATTTAATTGAGAAAACAGTTAAACTGTGTGGTTTTAGATCCATCATACCCAGGATTTGACTGGTCCATGACTCAAGTTCTGGAGATAATTGGGCTTTTAGGTTCTGTCTGGACGTCTTGCCCTGCAGAGGTTAAAATGATGTCTGCTGTGCTGCAGGACGATCGCATGTCCAAGGCGAAGGTCAGCGACATCCTGTCTGAGATCTTCAAGAAGATCGGCTCCAAGGAGAACACTAAAGAGGTCCTGCTCTGCTCTGGCGCCGCCTCGTTGACCTTTGACTCCACAGTTGATTGGTTGTTAATCTGAGGAAACCGTTTCCCTCCCAGGGCCTGACTGAGCTCTACGAGTACAAGCAGAAGTACTCTGACGCCGACCTGGAGCCGTTCCTCAGAAACACGTCGCAGTTCTTCCAGAGCTACGTGGAGCGAGGCCTGCGGGTCATCGAGTCGGAGCGGGAGGGAAAACCTCGGATCCAGAGCTCCTCAGGTTCTTCAGGGTTTTGGACATCTCCCAGCCTGGTGTGTGTGTGTGTGTGTGTTAACGTCGCTGTGTGTGTTTGTAGTGATTCCTCAGCACAACGTGGAGTCCGGCCTCAGCAGCAGCAACGAAGAGCTGAAACCCGCCGTTTACTACGAGAGGCTGAAGATCCTCCGGCAGAGACAAGGCCTGGAAAACACGACCAGGGTGAGTCCAAACATCCTCCGCTTGGTTCTGGTTCTGGTTCCATGATGCTGCTGGGAAAATTTCCCATTTATTAAACATTTTATAGCATTTTCTTTGAGTGTGGAAAAGTAGAAATTTTATAGAAAAAAACTTGGAAATGTATATATATATATATTTTTTTATTGTGAAATTGCTTTGTCGCCATGGGTAACCGCTCCCCTCTGACTGCGCAGGCTCTCAGCAGCGAGGACGAGCCTCAGCAGCGGCCGGCCATCTCCTCCCTGCTATCCTCCAAGCCGTCCGTGGCCTCGTCCACCGACATGCTCCACAGCAAGCTGTCGCAGCTGAAGGAGTCCCGGGAGTTGTACCAGCAGGAGCACAACGCGCGCTCCGGGTCACCGACCCGCGCCCGCGCCGCCTCACCCGCCACCGCCAACCTGGACGACCTGAAGAAGCGTCTGGAACGGATCAAGAGCAAGCGGCAGTGAGGCGGTTCGTCCTCTCCCCGTCTCCCAGCTCCCAATGCACGGACAGGAGGAAGGCTGCGGCCTCCTCATCCTCACACGCAGCCTGACTCCGCCCACTGTGCCTGTGTGACGAAAACATTAAAGCAACACATCCAGAAACCCTGCAGCTGCTTCCGGCTGTCTGTATTATAACGCTGACCTGTCTTTAACCCGTCATCCGGCTGTAAATATCTAACCTACTCCTCACAGCGCCCTCTGCAGGTGGGTTTAGGTCGCATCAGGCTGTAGATAATTCTAGTTCTCATAAGCTCATCTGTTCTGCAGCTGGAGCTGGTTCCGGTTCCGACCCGCTCGGCTCTCCTCCGTCGTTGTGGCTTGAAGAGCATGGCATGTCTGTGGCTGTTTTTATGTTGGCGTAAATAGTTTGTTTTAATAAAACTGCAGTTTTCCCTGCATCACCTGTCAGGTCTCTCACCTGTTCGGCGACGGGATCAGATAACCCGGTTTTTGTATTTAATTCAGACGTCCGAACTGCAGTCATCTCTTTGTTGCTGTCATTGTATAATCCATTGTTGAAAACCTCAATAAAAACCTTTTTGTAACAACATTTTATGGCGTTTTTATTCTTCTGTTGAAAAGCTTAATTAAAAGCTCAGACTGTAAAACATTTAAAATCCAGTTAGTTTCTGTTTGCAGCTCTAGAAACTGCTGCAAAATATAAACCAAAGTAATAATTTATCTTATCAGGCTGTTTGACCTTATACAGTCTTAAAATCATGTATCTAAAATATAAAAACACATTTTGTCTAAATTTTTTACTCAGGTCTTCTGAAGTGGCAGTTTAACCAAATGTTTTTTTTTATTTGTATATTTGCAACTTTTAATATTTATAAAATTGTGTTGTGTTTTGAGGTTGAATGGAAAAATGTCTACAATATGCCAGTATTTTTATCCTATTAATCGATTGGTAAAATAATCACTAGATGCCTGGATAGTTTGGGTTTGCATCAAGATTAGTTTGCTTGAATCGTTCCAGCTTCTCATTCAGGGAAAAAAGGTGTAAAACTACCAGGTAATAATGGTGAGATCCAGGTTGGTTGCAGTTTGCAATGTCACCACTAGATGTCGCCAAACGTCACAGCCAACCATTGGAGAGCCCAGGAAAATTTCCTGAGACATTTATCACTGATCGCTTTTAATGTATTGTTTTCTAACACTTTGGTTTCAGTTTTGTCTTCGTATGTACATTCTTTTGTAATATACACAATTTTTATATTATAATTAAATTCTTAATTCCTTAATATTCTTTTACAGTTCTAAATGTTTTTCACTCTAAACAAACAACCTCATTCCTCATTGGTTTCTCATTCCAGTTTTAGAGGCTGGCAACGTTTTCTTTTCATAAAAATCTGTTTCTAATGGCAACCAGACAAGAAAACTCTCAAACTTCAAAATTCTGGTTTTGCTGTAATTTCTCAAATTATTAATTCGGATATCCTGAGTTTGATCTGGCAGTTTTAGTCAACTCTGTTCACAACATATATCATTTCAAATTAATAGAAACTGTTTTTAATTCAGTTATGGTAAAGAAAATTCATGCAATCTGATGCATTTTTTTTCTTCTTTCACTGAACTTACTCAGTCGATAAGTAACCAGAAATTTTACTCACGTAAGAGTAATGCTTCACATTAAAATTACTCAAGTAAAAAGTACATGAATGAAATGCGACAAAATGTAATATTGTCGGGGAAAAAACTACAAGCCACGAAGAAGACTACTTCCTGTTGTCTTCTTCGTGGTTTTCACCAGTAGTGTCATGCGGCTGTTGATCACGTGACTTGTGTGATGCTAGGGGAAAAAATGTTTCCATTATATTTTAGCTAAACACATCTATTTCCATCTCATCCCAGTGCAGCAACTTTTTATCGAAAAATTTAAGTTTTTTTCCCACAAAATTGTCGTGCTTCCACTAAGAGAATTTATTTTTCATAATTTCAATTTGCGCAGTTCTACAGCTGTTGCCATTACGGTAAAAGGGGGACGTTGGACTGTTGCTCTGGTTTTAAAGCCGTCGGTTTGTTTCCAACCAAACTGAGCTGAAATCCATTTAGAAGAATATTTGTTCTGATTCTGTCTGATGCTGATTGATTATGAATAAATTATCAGGGTTACCTGGAAACAAAGCACTAAACAACCTGTTAGCTAAATTTAAGCTAATGCTAACTAGCCTCCAGGCGGGTTCGGAGCTCTGACTGAGGTCAGCGGGTTAGTGGCAGCCGAGCCCGTCCAGATTCTGACCGAATTCCTTTAACGTGACACAATGCTGAACTCTGGACTCAAAAGAAGCTTCATCTGGATCTCCAATCCTGCCAAACGACTGAGAGCAGCGGTGAAGTAGCACTTGAAGGCCTCGACCACACACCCTGCCCTCTGTCAGGAAACCTCCAAAAGCCGCTTTTCTTGCGCCTCTTCCACCATTTTCAGGTTTTTTTCCCCCCTTAATCTCCTGATCAAATGTGCCAAACGCTCCCAAAGGATCCAAAAGGATGAAAATCAGCGAAGAGAATGGAGTCATTAGGAGGCCTTTGGTTTGCAGAGGAGCCGCATTGTTTGAGCTGCTGAACGTTTGAGAAGATAAACAGAAAGACATGAGCTTCAAGTGCTGTTATAAAAGATTAATGCCAAGGTTTGGAAGCACACACACGATAGTTACCGTTTATTCTGAAAAGAATCTCATTTTGGGATCAGATTCATGCGTTTGTTGTTGACAGAAAGGATTTCTGTGTCTGTCTGCACATTTTGGATCAGCAGAGACAGAAACGTACTAAAATCTGAGCAAAACGCAAAAGAGTTTCAGTTAAATCAGCTGGGAAATCAACAAAAATAATAAGCAAGTTGAAAAGATAACATAAGTTCAGGATGATAAAACTTAAGACACTGAAAATAAAAATAAGACAGTAAAAAGATCTAAATAATGACATAAGAAAGCGACATCTGATTATTAGACAGAGGAAAATATACAAAATAAGAAAATTTAAAAAACTGGGAAACAGTTCAATGTTAAGAAAAGCAAAAAAAATAAACAGATGAATGTGACAAAATAAAATCAAACTAAATGTCAAATAATTGATATTGATGCTGGTTAAATGTCACATTACATTTGATGGTTTTTGAAACAGCTCATTTTCCAGACACCAAAATACATGAACTACATGCAAAAACAATCTAATTTAATTAATTTATTTATTTATTAGAGTGCTTGGACTACTTTTAGAAGCAGTAGAGCTCCAAATGGAAGTAAAAACATGCAAAAAGTGAATTTTGCATAACAGATCCTCTTTACAATGTAGGGAGTGATTATAAAAAGCCATCAGAAAAATAAATATTCAAATAAAACAGAAACATGAAAACTCTACTAGATAAAATTGGGTTGCTAGGCAATGGGCTGGGCTTCACTTGGGTTGCTAGGCGACAGTCCGTGCCTGCTGATTTGCAATGTTGCATTCCAAAGGTTTAAAGACCAAAAACATGAACTTATTGACAAAAAAAAAAACCCTCGGTGTTTTTTTTTTTTTTTACTGGTTTGGCTGTTTTTGAGTTGAGACCCAAACGAACAAACAAAAACATAAAAAAATATAAATTTTGGACAATAGATCCCCTTTAACTGACTGGTTAGAGCTGATGGGACATTTAATGAGTTTGCTTTATGTTGTTTATGTATATTGTACCATCTTTGAGTGTGTGGCCGCCTCCCGCTCATTATTTATTCTCTGTCTCTCTTTGATTGGCAGTCGGCCGGCCCTCCTGGCTGGGAGCTGCGGCCGACTGACCAGTGCCATATGGACTCCTTTATGCGCGCACGCTGACCAGGACACACACTGGTGGCTCCAGGACAGCACTCTTTAACCCGTTTAACACGCCGCGACAAAAGGTTTGGACCCCCATGTATGCAGCGTGGAATTTAACCAGCTCTATGCGTCACACTGGGGCTCCGATTGTCTGAAAACAGAAATGTGATTTAACTTTTCCTCCCTGCTAGCCTGGAGTTCATGTGAAGACCATGAAAGAAATCATAAAAACCCAACAGGAAGGCATAAATATGAGTTTTAAAGTCATAATTATTAGATATAAAGTCATAATTATGACTTTCAAATTCTCAGTTATGAGATTCTGTCATAATTTTGAGATACAAAATTATAATTTCCACTTTCAGAGTCATAATTTTGATAATCAACTCATAATCAGAATCATAACTATGAGATAATAATTCCTAATTTTGACTTTAAAAGTTACAATTATCAGTTTCAGTCATAGTAATGACATAAAAAGTCATAATTTTGAGATACAAAGTTATAATTTCTACTTTCAGTTCTAATTGTGAGCTGTGATGTACTTTTGTACACATAATTATGGGATTCAGTTATAATGATGATATCAAGCCACCATTTTGAGATACAAGTCATAGTTTCGACTTTCGAAGTCACAAGATTTTGTCGCAATTATGGGATAAGTAACTATCTCATAATCATGACTTTGAGCTTCAAAGTCATGATTATGAGACTGCATAGAAAATCAGTGACTTTTTTCCTCATAATCATGACTTTAAAACTCTTAATTATGTCTTCCTATTGGGCTTTTATTCTTTCTTTCATGGCAGAAATGCGCTCCATAAATTCACTCACATTTTTATATTTAACCGAAACTTCACTTTGTGCAGTAAAGTTGATTTATCGTAACAGAGCAAGCAACAATAAAACTAGAGCCAAGTTGAGTCAGCAAATGTTTTTTTACAGTGCAGGAATCTTACTTCAGTGTGTAATGGAGAACGTTGTTTTGATTTTACCAACCAAAAAGGTTTTTTTCTTTCTGCTGTTCAGCTGTGATAAGTTTCTCCATCAGTTTCAGCTTTCTGTCAGAGTTTTGTATTTATTTAAATCAGCTTATTAGCAGCATGAACAAATGAAAATAAAAATGTTTGAGCACAGAAACCTGAATACAATCAGGAGGATCAGAGAAAAACTTTAATAAAGTACCAGAAAGCACTTCAGTTTTTAGAGAGTTTAGATAAAAAACCGTAAATCAATTTTGATTCTCATCAAAGTGCCACATTTCTAACCAATCGTTGAAAACAAAAACTTTCTGCTTTAGATGCATCAGAGATGCTGCAGCTGACATTGTTTTTTTCTGTCTTTTCTCTGAGATGTGCACCGTCCTTCCTCCTTCCTTCCTCCTCCTCCCTCTCTGCCCAGCTGAATACCCACTAAAGGTAATTAGATCATAATGACCTCACAGCATCCATATAAAACCTGATTATTCACGCCACCGTCTGCCTAATGAGCTGAAAAACTGCTGTGAGTGTGTGTCAGTGTGTGTGTGAAATGTCTGTATTTTGCTCCTTTCGTCACAGCTCTGTGTGGCATCTCAACACTCACACCGATGCTGGAAACAGAAACCAGGAGCTGCAGGACGAGGGACCGCGACTGAGCATCGAAACGTCCTAAATGTCCTAACAGAGACAAAACAAAATGAAGGCAACAAAATCCAACCGATTTAACCACACTGCAAAAACACAAAGTCTTACCAAGTAGTTTTAGTCTAGTTTCCAGTGCAGATATCTTAGTGCACTTGAAATGAGAGAAAACTAACTTACAGGTAATGTTTCAGCAAGATAAAAGGGCTTGTTTTAAGTAATCCTGCCAGCGGAACAAAGACCTTTTTAAAATCAATATTAATGAATTATTTAATTAAAACAAGCTCTTTTATTATGCTGAAACATTACCTGTAAATTAGTTTTCTCTTGTTTCCAGTGCACTAAGATATTTGCACTAGAAACTAGACTAAAATTACTTGGTAAGACTTTGTGTTTTTGCAGTGTGGTAAAATCGGTTGGATTTTGAATGATAGACTTCATTTTGTTTTGTCTCTTTAAGGACAGTCAGGACGTTTCGCCGCTCAGTCCTGGTCCCTCGTCCTGCAGCTCCTGGTTTCTGTTTCCGGCGTCAGTGTTGTGACAAAACTAATTTTGTCTTATTTTTAGTGTACTAAAATATTTCCACCAAATACTTGGAAAGATTTTGTGTTTTTGCGGTGTTGTTATCCAGTTTTGAAATTAAAAGACTGTATTTTCAGAAATATTTTTTTGTGCTACTTGAAAACTAAAGTGACTCTTGGATGAAATGACGGCGGCTCTCGGCCCGTTTGAGTCTGCAGGATTCATCCAGTTTGACACGTTTGAGCGTTGCGTACCTGCTCTCTGCTCTGAAGCTGATTTAGCTTTAATTCTCTGTGGAAACGTACTTCCACCTCCTGACTCCTCCTCCTCCCCTCTGTGATAAAGAACTGCCTGTCCCGGCCTCGTGAATCTGTTCAGAGTGTGTGAATGATAGACTAACCCTTTTTTGAATGATAGACTCCCAGGGGTCACACTGCAGCCCCGGGGGCCCATTGTTGCTGCCCCTCTGCAGCCCCTCTCAGCTGCACTTGACGGCTCTTTGCTGCGATGTGTGTTTGCTCTCAGGTAGAAGAAGCAGCCGATCGCTCGTTGCCCTCCACTTCGCCTCACTGCTTCTTTTATAGTGGCTCAAATCGGGCCTCAAAAGAGGCTGGATACTCAAACCCAACAGCAACAAACTCCCACTGGATGTGGGATGAGAGCAGAAATATCTGCAAATTCAAGCAGAAACTTTACAGATTGAAATAAAAGAACCTGAGAAAGAAAACGTCAAAGTATCTGTAGAGAGAGCATTTTTAGATCAAGAAAAAAATAAAATAAAAAAATAAAACAGAAACATTTTAAATAAAAAAATTGAGAAATCTAAATGCATTTACAAATAAGTGTTTTAAAAAAGCTTAAGAATAAATAAATGTTTCAGAAAATGCAGATAAACATGTTGCTGAAAAGAAAAAATTTAATCTCGAGCATTTTTAGCAAATAAACAGCAACAAAAATGCAAAAAAGTAAAATTTTGTGACGTAAAACAAATTAAAAGTAACATTTCAAAACACAAATAAGTAAAAAAGACGGAAAACCTCAATATTTTACAAAAATACCCAAAAAGCACAATAAAAAACTGAATAAAATCAAGAGACAATATTTAGAAATATATATTTTACAAGAGAAATAAAAAATGAATTTGAAAAACTGTAAAACAGAACAACTACTAAAGATAATTTAAAAACTTTTAGAAAATAAAAACAGATGAAATATTGTTGAAAATCAAAACCATAAAATAAGGAATAGAAAAAAACAATAAAAAAACAAAATGGAAAAATATTTTTGCTTTGTTCTTTTAGAAATTAATACCAAAGTAAAAAGAAACAACAGAAAAACAGGAATGAAACATTTTAATGAAACCAAAAAACAAACAAACCCAACAACAGCTATTAGCTGTAATTTTATTTTACATTTTGGCCGTAATATTTAATTTCTATTGTCCAGCTACTGAATATAATTCTCTGCGTTCATTAATAATGATATTTCCTCTTTTGTTCTTGGTTTTCTGCCTTATGAGGCAAAAATGAAAACAGATCCAATCTGAACTTGTTCATATCATCATTTACTGTTTTTTGTCAAAATATTTTTATTAGAGCCATTCTTATTTTACATATACACTTATTGATACGCTTAATATAATACTGACAAAACGGTGCATAAAAAATAAATACAGTTTCAGCCTTTTTTTTGTTGCTTTTTCTCTTTTAAATCATTTTATTTTACTTTCTCATAGATTTTCTGTCATTTTGTGTTAAATCTTTTTAATCTTTCCTATCTATATCAGTTATTTTCTCCCTAACAGTCCTTTCAGACAAAATGTAAAATAAAACCAATTTTTTTAGCGCCGTTGTCTTGTCAAGCCAATCTAATTTTCTAAAGAAGGAGCAGATTAAGTTCCTGCAGCAAAGCAACAGTTTGAAAAAGGCTGACCTCTCTCAGCGGAGCTGCCTTTAACCAGGAGTTAATTATCCTTTTTATTCTCCATGAATGAGTTAATTGATTAATGAGAACTGTTAATGGATTTATCTGTAAACAGCCTCTCTGCGGCTCCGCAGTTCTCCAGCTCTGCGCTGCGACTCGGAGACGAGAGCCTCGTTCAGATCCTTCTGTTCGCTTTAATTAAAAACTCAAGAATCGGCCTCTCAGAGGGATCGGCCTTCGCAGCTCTTCTGGGCTTCGGGTCTCCCACAATAACACCCATTAAATACAACGAGGAAGAAAGACGGCGCTGTAATTTAAATCCCCTCCTCCTCTGCCTCTTTACATCATCGGGTTTGAGCCGCGAGCGGGACGCAGACGCCGATGGAGGAGAAAGAGGCGGATGAATGTGGAGCTTCAAAGCGCGGCGGCCCTTCAGGGGAATAATCAGCCGGCTCAGGGCGGCTTAGCGCGGCTAACAACGCTTTCTACAAAAACCTTCATCAAGCCTTCATCAAACCAGAGGCGAGAGCAGAAAATACAGAGATGGAGATGTGGGTTTGAACTCAGCTTTGAAAGAAGCGGCTTCGCCATCTGAGGTTTATGTTCAATGTACCACAGAGTTGCACAAATTGAAATTATGAAGATATATATTTGCTTAATGAAAAGACAGCAATTTCAGGGGAAAACAATTAATGTTCTAAGATTAAAGTGTTTTTTCAGCCATATGGAAAGAATTTTCCATATCACAGGAGTCACATGATCAACAGCTGGATGTTACTACTGGTGAAAATGACAAAGAAAACAGGAAGTGGTAGTGGGATGGGTTTTGTTTTTTTGGGGTGCAATGTCCAGCTGTGTGTAATGTTGAACATGTTGAATCCATTGGTTTTCTGTAAAGTGGTGCATAAGCCTCAATGCAAGGCATGGCTTCTTCCCAGATTGGCTGATAGATAATTAGCATTAGCTAATGGCTAATTGGCTGAATTATGAAGGACCTCATGTAACTGTTTACATCCTTCGTCGCTGTGGTTTTTAATGAGTGATAGTGTGAGCAAGTTTATTGAAGTGTGATTTTAATAAAATTTCTTATTTCATGGGAACAACAAAGTGGCATAAATGTTTTTTTTTTTATTAACGTTATCAGAAATTTGCGCACATTTGTAATTGAAAAACACTATTTTTCAATTGCGTTGTTTAAATAAATGCAATTAAAGTCACATGAATAAGTTTGTTCACATTAGAAAACATTAAAAACATAATCATCCTACCACTTCCTGTCATGTTCTTTGTCTTTTCTCCCAGTAGTAACATCCGGTTGTTGATCATATGACTCATGTGATGCGGAAGAAGTGTTTCCATTGCAGTTTTACACAAATACACAAATTTTGATTCAGCCAGAAAACCGCCTCACCCTAGCACAATACATTTTAGCTAAAAATGCTGAATAAATGCCACCATTGAACAGTATTATGTATTTTGAAGGCATAAAGTGCCATTTTATTGGGGAATCAAGTAACTGTTACCTTCTGTTGTTATAAAAATGTATATGACTTGAAAGAAATTTGACTTCATAACTCAACACCTTGAAATTGGGCCTCTGTTTCTTTAAGAAGCTCCTGCTCTCTCTGAAACTCTGCCTTCATGAAGTCATCACAACATGGCTCCTCCACTAACCCTTCGACATTTTATCAGTGTTGCTTTGAGAAGTAGCTCCTATAATGAGCTCAGTGGATGCGCAGTTCCACCAGGTGTTTGCTAATTGCTGCTGGCTAGTCTGAAGGAGCTGAGTGGGGGAGGGCTGCTCTGTGGGGTGGAAACATTTTACATTTGTGCCTCTGTCATTTTAAAGATATTAATAAAGGGTCATTGAAGGTCAACCAGCCAGCCCACAACAAAAAATGATGTCAATCAGTCGCGCTTCGTTTGTGCAGCAGATATTTTCATTTGTGCCGTTTCAATTTGTAAGATTTAAAAAAGAAAATCTGAGCTTAACTTAATTTTATTATATTTTCTCAAATTTTTTTATTACTCCTGAATAAAACAAAATGTATTACTGTCAATAACCTGAAGAGATGAGATGCATCACACCTGTTCTGGTATTTTTATTTTTACATTTACCAAACAGTTCATACTTTGAATAAAAAGTCACATGATCAGTCTAAACAGGAAATTCTAAGTAAAAGAAGTTTTTCCAGCTCCTCTGTGCTACATGTTGCCTCCGATTCCAGTTTTAGGTTCCAGAGGAAAACCTGCGCAGAAAGAACACCAACAGATGGCCATTCCTGATTAACAGCTCACAATGTGGCTAATGAAACTTTTAAGATGTCTTTAAACGTTTAACAAAACTCTCTTGACATCGCTGGGTTTAGGCTCTCCGGGGAAAATGGAGATAAGGATGTTAAAGACGCTGCTGGTCACGTACGATTGCTTTCCCTCGTTTTCTGTTGTTTTCATGAGAAAAGCAGCAATTACAAGAACACAAAAAGAACTTGAATGGAGGGAGAAACGGCGCTTAAATAAATGATGGGAGTGATAATCTGAGGAGAAAGCAGCTCTATCGGACATATGGCCGAGTGCCGCAGGATGGAGGGTTTTTCATGGCCTTCACTCTATTTCAAGGATTAGAGATGCAGGGAGGCCGACGCACACACACACACACACACACACACACCCACACACATCGAGGCGAATAAAACATTTTTTACATTTTACTCTAAAGACAAACCTGAAATATATGACGATGAAAACGTTAAAGTTTAGTTCATTTTAATTTATTTAAATAGCACTAATTAAAGTTGCAGCACGTAACTTTTATAAACGAATATTTTTTAAAACATATTTGTTAATCTATCACTATGGCGAAATAGTTTAACATGAACTATGAAAAACATGAAAAAGCTTGATTTTTTTCCCCACAGAAAAAAATCAAGCTTCTCTGCGTCTGTCTGCAGAAATGCACTGCTTCATTTCTGAAACAACCAATCAGAGCCAGGGGGAGGGTCTTAACGCTGTCAATCATCTCATGTTCGCATCTATCCAGATATCTGAGCAACACAAACTTGAAGTTGAACAAAACTAAACCTGCAACTAAAAGAAATACTGCAAAAGCCAAAAATGGACCCAAATCATGGATTTACCTCTTTCTCACCGAGGACGCTGACTTACTGCAGCAGAAATGGTAAAATAATCTCCGCCTAGCTACAGAAATGTTCTGCATCCTTCAAAATTTTAAAGTCCATCGTGTTGATGAACTCCTGAAGATCTCATCAAGACCCTCCAAAGACTTTTCACACTCCCAAGTGCTTGAAAAAAATCTAATCAAACTGTTTTTGGCAGTAAGTTAATGTTTTTCTTTTGGTGTTTAGAAAATGAGCAGTTTAAAAAACCTCTAGAATTTAACGTCACAAATCAGCCGCTTTTTTTGCATGATTTTGTGCAAAAAAAAAGTTCTAAATGTCCAACCTGTTCAATGAAGCATAATAGGTCACCTTTAATAATGACCCATTATCTGGCAGCAGTGGATGATTCAAAAATTCATTCTGAAGAGCGAGTTTGTGGGATATCATGTCATTATTAATAATGTCTAACCTGTAACAAACAGGTTGGACAGTATTGTCTATGCAGTGTGGGCGCAGCGCTGGCTGCTAATCTACAGCATCTAAACAAGCAAATGTTTGAAATGAAACTTGATGAATCTGCAGAATCAGATTTATTTGCTTCTGTTCATCTGTCGGTGGAGAGACGTTTCTGGAATCGGTGTAATAACAACAAACAGGTGGAAGGTCAGAAATAAAAACCCTGAGGTTGGACTTTGATGAGCGGTGGAGCGAAGAAGCACCTGGACCTGGGAGGGAGGCAGGGATTTCCACATTAGCTTCCCCTCTTTCTCCGGACGGACCCCCATGAAATCACCCCTTAAGTAAAGGATCACTCACCATGAGCGTGCGGCCATGCTGGTAAAGCCCATGGTAAATCGAAACCATTACTGTCTGGTGCTGAAAAGGCAGAACTAAAGACCGTCCTGTGTCCCACCACTCGCTGCTGGCTTTCTAATACGACAGCTGTGTGTGTGTGTGTGGGTGTGGGTGTGTGTTCACACTGCGACAATGTGGACCTCCTTCCATTAAAAATACAGAACTTTAAAGTGAAGAAAAGGAATCAGATAAATTAAAACAAATGCTGCCTTTGAGGAAACACATTTCCTTGCAGGTTAAGGTCAAATATTACACTTTATCTTGAAGGGAAGAAATTGTATCAGTGACAAACACTTTAAACTCTGTAGTTGATTTAAAAATGAATGAAACATGTTTAGGAACTAGAAAATGAATGGAATGGAAAATACTTTATTGATTCCTAAGTGGACATTTTTTATTTGCTGTCAGCTATTTTTGACACAGTGAGTTTGCATACATTTTTCAAGTAAAGTCTACTCATCCTGTTTTACAGTGTGGTTGCTGACCAGCGTCATACCTGCTGGGAAAGGCCATGGTAACTGGAGGAGCTGCAGAGATCCACAACTCAGGTGGGAGAATCTGCCTAAAGATTTCAGAGTAAACCTAAAACCAGAACTACAATGGATTATTTTAAATCAGAGAATATCCATTTGATAGAATGGCCTAATCAAAGCCCATACCTAAATCCAGCTGAAAATATGTTAGAATTTGAAAATTGCTGTTCACAGTTGAACTTTGTTTAATCTGGCTGAGATTAAGGTATTTTGCAAGGGAGAATGTCCAAAAAAAAAAGATGCTTAAGTTCAAATTTATTTGTCTAGCCAACTTCAGCAACATGTTTCGGGTTAGTGTTGATTCTTTTACAATATTTTGTCTTTTTTCGTCATATTTTTGCGCTACTGACATCAAATCCTGATAAAAACCAGAGAGCACCAAAAAATTAGATTAGCACTGCTTTACTCAAGAGAAAGTAAAAACGTATTTGGTAAAAAGTAACTGATCAAATTATCATTTAATATTTAAAAATTACATCATCAGACGGACCAAAGTATAAAGTTAAGTGGAAATTTTGGTATTTTAAGGACGAAATTCATCTGAGTAACAGAAAAATAGCAAAGTCAGGCTAAAAATATTTTTCCAAATCAGTTTCTTTCAATAAAAAACTTATGAAACTTTAACAAAAGCAGCAGGAGTGTGTCTGTGTCTGGCGAATTTTTGGTTAAAAGATGTTTGTTTGTTTTTCATTCAGTGGGGAGAAAATCCAGAAATTTTACTCAATAGTAAAAATACTTCATAGTAAAATTACTGAAGTAAAAATAAAAAGAACAGCGTAGTAAAAATACTCCTAAAAGTACTTTTTTCCAAAAAAGTTACTCAAGTAAATGTAATTGAGTAAATTACTACCCGACTGATAAAAACCCATTAAAGTTTTGTGGCTTTGAGTCGTTTTTAGCACCTGGCCGCCCGCTCTGTCTTCCTGTTGCTGTTTTATTCTCTCTTTCATGTCTTCACCAACAAGCTGAGGCCTTTCTCCCGCCCTCAGCCCTCCCGTCCGGTCTCTCCGGACCAGCCATGTATGACAGATATGGTTGATTGTGAGCAGATCATTGAGGTGAATGGATTCAGTGGAACCTCCCATTCAGCTCATAGTCGAAGCTTTCAAAGGAGCCCTGATATGGAAAAAATTAGGAAATCCTTCTGGCTGCTCCTTTATTCTGCAGGCTGAGTGTGAGCTGCTGACTTTAGTCCATCTGAAATTATCAAGTAAAGCTGAAGTAGGAAGTAGCATGAATGTCCCTCCTGGTGGGCACCATGACCGTAATCTGTTGTGTCCATGCACGCTCGCTGGGGGCTCAAACATCTGAAAACAGGAAATGAAAATGTTCTTTTGACTCTTTCTTCAGTGATAATGAAGTTTGTAGCATCAGTGCTGATTTTCTCCAAAGACTGTCGGCCTCCTTGCAATATGAAAAGCGTTCAGTTTTGTATGAATGGAGATTTAAATGAGTCATTGGAGAGATTTGAATATCGTCTGTAAAGTTCTGCCCTGAGCTGTCAGTGTTGGAAACTGTCACAGTGGGACTCCATGTCGACTTTATGTTTGGCACTTTCAGACATGATGTCAGGAGGATCCTGACATGTTATTGTTTACATCTGGGAATTTCTACGCTGGAGGGTAGAAAAAGACGATTCTTTTACTCGCCATCCATAGCCATGCTGAAAACTGGTAATAATCCAGGTATTATTACCTCAGTAACCAAACGTGCTAGAACTCAGCCTGGATTACTAGGTAACGGGCAGAGTTCCCCTGGGGTTACTAGGTAACAGAAAGAATTCCGCTGGGGTTGCTAGGTAACGGCGCAGTGCCTGTCGAACGTAACGCGAGGTTTTTGAAACGGCTCATTTTCCAGACACCAAAAAACATGAACTTATTGCCAAAAAACAGCTTGGTGAGTTTTTTTAAGCACTTCAACTGTTTTTAGAAGCAGTAAAAACTAAAATGGAAGAATAAAAACGTGCAAAATGTGATTTTTTTTTAATATTAAATCCCCTTTACAATATAGAAGATAGCCATAAAAAGTACAGATGCCTGATCTATGTCTGTGAGGTTTGAATAAAATGAGTAATATTACATAAAAGGTTTACCAAACTGGGTATTGGTCCCAACATTAAAAGCAGACATTATTACACCAGATTTAGTTGAGTTTATGTCCCGTCCACATAAACGGGACCGGACCTGTGATCCGGTCTCCTCTACACCGGATCACAGGAGTCAAACGGCTCTCAGACAGTTGAATTTCCCTCGTTGTCGTTTCTTCATCCTCCTGAGAACGGTGACAGAAGCAGATGCCGGCGATGTGACGGATAGATTTCTGTTTCCCACAGCGGAGCTCCTGCCTGTCAGACTATATGAGCACCAGATCCCTGGCTGGGTTGGATCTGACTGGATTAGCTGTTTCCTGCCCAGACACAATAGAGTACAGCAGGAACCCAGATCAAACCCCACACACGCAGCTACATGTGCAAGGCCGTGCATATCATAACATGTGCATGTGCGCATTGGTGTGTGCGCACATCGGGAGCAAAGAGCCGGGCTAAAGGGCCGAAAGCCAACAAAGAACAAGGAGAGGGAAGCAGCAGGAAGCTGACTAGTCACTTTATCCGCCTCGCGCTCTCCGTGCTCGTGCAGACGGCGGGATCAAGAGGCAGAGATGAAGTTAAAATCAAAGGTTGCAGCTTGGGTTTAATCCAGAGTGAGAGAGGCAAGGGGGAGAGAGCAGGAGGTCGGTTCAGGTTTAAAGAGAAGCAAAATAAGAGAAGCGATAATTTTCAATACTTAGATTAGATAGTCTGTCTCCTTCCAAGTCCTTGCATTTCAGACGGACAAAATATCATCTTAAGACTTGTTTAAGTCTCAAATTAACAAATGTATCAAGTGGAGGCACATCAATTCATCCGTTATTTTCAGCTAACAGATCTGCTCTGCACACTGCAAAAACTCAAAATCTTACCAAGTATTTTGGATCAGGTTTCTACTGCAAATACCTTATTACACTTAAAATGAGACAAAACTAAAAAGTAACCTTTTGTCCAATATATAGGAGCCTGTTTTAAGTCAATAATTCCTTAATATTGATGAAAAAGTGCTCGTTCCTCTGGCAGATAATTTTTTTCCACAAGTACAATAATCTGCCAGTAAATTTTGTCATCAATATTAATGAATCATATACTTAAAACAAGCTCATTTGTCATGACGAAAGGTTCCGTTTTACTTTTGTCTTATTTTAAATAGTTACTTTAAATTGTAGAGTAACTGAAAAGTTACTTGTAAGTTAGTTAAGATACTTGCAATGGAAACTAGACCAAAAAATCTTGGTTAGATTTTAGGAACCTTCTCAAGGACAGATTTACCAACTTTCACTGTAAATGTCAAGTTGCATTGAGATCCAGACTGTTTGCTGAAGAAAATGGGGTTGGAACAATTAATCATGATTAATTGATTAATGAAATAATTGTCATTAATCAATTATTAATGATTGATTAATATCATTAATCAATGATAGTATATCATTAATCGATGATTAATGATATTAATCATTGTAATATCATTGCAATAATGCAGATCATTATTAACATGATCTGCATGTTAATAATGATTAACATGCAGACTCATTTCTGAAAGAACACTCTCAGAGGTTTTAGCTAAATCTGATTCAAATTCTCTAAAAATAATTTGAATATGTATATATTAATCATCTTTTACGGTCCAATTGTTAATCAGTTAATCCAAAAACTACAGTGTCTTGATGTCAAGTCAAGCAGGAAGGGCTGAACTTTTCACATGTTGATGTTACAAGTTTTTATGCATCTTTTACTACAAATAATGAAACAGTCAATAACGAATGCTGTTTTTGCATCTTAGGCTATAAAATTATTATTTTCTTATTTCAAAGATGAATTTAGTTATTTGCATTTTCTTATGTATTTCTAATATTGTATAGAAAAGACCTAAGTGCTTAAATGAAAAATCAGCAGAATGTGTTTGTTTTTTAATCATCAAAATAATCAATAGAATAATCAATTACTGAAATAACTGTAAGTTGCAGCTTTAGAAGAAAACCTGGATCACTCTTTGTTTTATTTTTTCTTAAAACAAGCTCCTAATTTGCTGAAAAGTGACTTGAAAAATATCTTGTTGGAGTGAATTTATCTACCGAATGGATCTAGAGCTTTTAGATTTTTCCCTCATCTTGAATTAACTCCACCAGGGAAAACATTTTCCAACTTCTTTATTATTTGCTATCATTTTTAACAATACTGAAAAAAATCAAAGTAATATAAATAAAATAGTGATGGGACTCGATTAAAGTTAATTAATCGAGTTAATTGCAGGGTATGTGATTAATTAATTGCAATTTAATTGTCAAGATAAGCAACATTTTCAATTCAAAAACTCTGTGCTGCTAAAGTATTGAATAAAAATATATTTATTGTTTTTAATCTGTTATTTAGGTTCTTCAACCACCAGATTTGTGCAAAGTTCTGCTCTGTCCACTCAGGAACCTCTGATTATCTGTGGATCTTTATAAATGTGGGTTGTCGACTCTGATGTTAGCGTTGGGGGCGTCTATGCTGGTGCTACATGTTTAACATTGAGATGCTAATTTAAGCTTGAACAGCTTCAAACTCCTTTTAGCACAACTTGAACACAACAAGTTTTTTCCAGCATCAAATCAGGATTAATTTCTGCTTCGTTTTGTGAAGCAGAAATTAGTCTCAAGTGGAAGAGAAGCTTATTTGTCGTCGTCGTTTGTGGATTGTGCAATTGTGCGTCAGATTTACGGATGTACCAGAAACCAAAAAATGAATTGCCTTAAAAGCTATTGTAATTAATTAATCAAAATAAACACGTTAAAGTCCTGTTGGTTTTACGACTTACCTACCTTTAAGAGACTTATTTTCTCGTCCTGGAAAGATTTATCTATTTTTATGAGTTGTGTTTTTATGATATAAAGCACTTTAAACTGCCTTGTTGCTGAAATGTGCTACGCAAATGAACTTGACTGATTTATTTCACATTTATACGTTATAGTAAAAGAGCTAGAGGGACTTTAATAGGAGAACCGCTTGGCCAATTCACACACTACCAATAAATGTGCAAAATTTTATGAGTTTTTATTTATGTTTAGGCGCCTAAAATGAAATTAATTTGACAGGAGAATAATTCAAAGTGCTTAAAATCTTGCAGGTTTGTTATGAATGCAGATTTTGAGCTTTAATCTTCAGGGTAGAACATCTGCAGGGTTCTCTTGGTTCTGACTCATTTGGGTCCTCGCAGGTGGACAGAGAGGTGCCTGATTCTGAGGTTACGTATTTTTCAGGCTTTTGTTCCTCCTCTGTTGGGGATTTGAACCCCAGACGCCTCCCGTCCTAATCTCCGTCCGGTTGGTGTCTCTGGCTCAATGTTTCTCTGAAGATTATCACCTCGCATTAAATGTTTTGCATCTATTTAGATGTTGTTTTTTTGCTGTTTTAATATAAATTTTTTCGAGAGGTTGAAAGTTTATTTGAGCTGCAGGATTTTGGGGCTGTGAAAGACTTTCTGAGTCGGAGCAGGTTTTTATTTGTTCTTTGTCTAACTGCTGCGTCACGCTGTGTGGAAATGCCATCACAGAAGTGATCTAAACGTGTGGAAAAAACGGCTCCAGAATCCCTCAGTCCGCTGATCCGTGTGAGAACGCTTGTCCCTCAGCGTATGCATATATAAGCCTACCAAACACTTTCAATTACAACACTGTTCCTGTTCCTTCTCTCACACACAGGCGCCCTGAAAAGGCAGAGTCCCTTTTTCCCTGTTATGCAAATAACAGCAGCCTTAAAACGATTTGAGTGAGAATTAAACGTGAATTAAATGAGGCTTGGTTCTTTTCTCTCCTTTCTGTCTGAATAGGGCAAAGTCCCGTCACCATGGGAGATCCCCACGCCGCTGCCATGCCTGTTATGGGATTGACAAGACGAGAAGTGACATAAATACCATGGCCAGCGTTCAATCCAATTATGTGGCGTGGCCCGCCTCAATACCTGCTGGCCACGCAGCGCTGCGCTGGCGTCCTTGCATTCAGAAATGAGACGAGCTGCATTCATCTCCACGCCTCGCACTAACCTTGGGCTCCTAACCTCAGTGAGATCTGAGTCTGCCTCCCATCCTACACTCAGCCCATCAGCCCGGCTTAATATGGGCCTTTGGACAAGGTGCTTTAACCCCCCCTCCCCAGAGTAAAACACAATCCGCTCTGAAATCCCCAAAGGGCCACAAATGAACAACTTTTTATATAATAATATGCAGGCAACTCTGCAATAGGAAGCATTCTTTTAAACAGGAATAGTTCAAACAACCAAAACATCGATAAAGACTGTTGCAGAGTCGACACTTTAAAACTAATTAGATAAAGAGGAAGAGGCCAGAAATGTTATGAAAATCCAGTTAAATTAGTCCTGACTTCTGCTGTGGAGATATTTACCTGAGAGGTTTTTTTAAAGGTTTCTTTTGAGTCATGTTTGGTTTCCTAATGAAGCTGCAGGCATCAGAAATAGTTCTGTCTGAAATAATTCATTTAATGGCCAAACACAACTCAAACATTTTAGCACATAAAGATCTGAAAACTCCAACTTTGTAAATGTTTAAAACTGATGTTTAGAAACTAATTCAGTCAAACTGAATATTTACTGAGATGACTTTGATGGGAAGATTAGAATATCAACATTCTGGGTAAAAAGATGGATGGATGGATGGATGGATGGATGGATGGATGGATGGATGGATGGATGGATGGATGGATGGATGGATGGATGG
>CAEGAG010266134.1:0-18322 GCA_903067065.1 Brachyrhaphis terrabensis | reverse complement strand
TTCAGGAACCCGGTCGGTTCTGGAACCGGGTCGTTGGTTTCCTCCTCTGTGTCGCTCCACCTCTCCTTCACCCCATTTCCATCAGTTTTCCCCCGTTTTCCTCCGTTTCACTCCGTTTCCCTCTCCTTGTCTCTCTTCACTCCACTTCCCCCCATTAAAGCTTCCCAACTTTCTGGTCGCCTAGTGACACGCCGCTGTACAATCTGGAGCCGTGCGAGCCGCTGCCGTTTGACGTGGGCCGGTTCCGGGGCCTGACATCGTCGCTGCTGCTGGACCTCACCTACCTGACCAGCATCCACGAGGAGACATCCGCCAAGCTGGGCGGGCGCCGCCACGACAGGAAGCACCGCAACGCCGCCTCCGTTGGCCACGAGCCGAGCTGCGCCGACGACAGGCCGGACGGCCAGAAGGACACCGCCGCCTCCGAGCTGAGGGTGTCCCACAGCCTGGAGGAGGTCAAGGCTCACCTGGCGCCCAACTCCAAGTCCGAGAGCGAGATCTCATCTGTCGCCGGCGGAAACGAAGCTCTGTTCGGACCGGCGCCCAACGCCACCGCAGAGGCAGGCAGGAAGAAAGGCCACGAGCACGGCGGGCGCCACGAGGCTCCGCCCATCAGCACGCAGTCAGAGATCCACGCCGTACAGCTGTCCTACCTCTACCTGGGCGCCATGAAGACCCTGAGCGCCCTGCTGAGCTGCAGCAAGTACGCCGAGCTGCTGCTCATCCCCAAGGTACACACGCTAATGCTAATACTAATGCTAGCAATGCTAGCAGCATGCAGGCAGAGGGTGGGGGCTAGAGGGTGGAGTAAGATCAGGGATGACATCATGAGAGATGAGGGCGGAGCTGCATGGGGGCGGAGCCAGATGGAGTGATTTCTTTTTTTTATAACTTTATTTTTATTGAAATTTTTGGATTACATACAAAAAAGACAGTCAAACAAAACTTAGAAATTATAAGAGACAAAAAGACAGAACAGTCAAAACAAAAATTACACACTGGGGGATGACTCTTATTTTAGTATCACAAAAATTCAAGGGAACCTTTCATATCCAATATTAGTCCAGTAGCGTTGATGTGATGTTTGTCCATTTTTCCCATTTATCCTGACATTGTTCTTCTTGTGTCCTCAGTCTGTGTGTTAGAATCTCCATCTCAAATAATGAGTTCACAGTCTGTATCCACTCCTTTGTGGTGGGAGGATCAGATTGGCACCACTTCCTAGTTATTACCTTTTTGGCTGCCGCCAACAGAATCTTAAACAAATAGCAATCATTACTAAGTACAACGTTATCCAAAAGGCCAAGATATAAAACCAGACCGGTCTTAGGTATTGTATAACCTAGTATTATTACAATCTTTTTGTGTATTTCGTTCCAAAACTGTATAAGTCTAGGACAAGACCAGAAAATGTGTGTATGGTTAACATTTAATGCTCCACAATCTCTCCAACACGGTTGAACAGTAGAGTTGAATTTACTGGTAATTTTGGGCGTTATAAAAAATCTGATTATATTCTTCCAACAATGTTCTCTCCAAATTCTGGAAGAGGATGTCGTAGTTTGGGTCTTCCAGATATTCAACCAGTCGTCTTCCAGATGGAGTGATTTCTGTTGTTATAAATCACTCCATCAGCTTCTGAGCGGCTGAGGGCGGTTAGCGCTAACCACCGACTCTCTCAAACATCCAGGTGGTCCCAGAGCCGGCGCCGAGCGGCCACAACGCCGACCTGAACGCCGGCGGCGGCGCGGCTCCACCCTCGCCCGTCTTCCAGGAGGAGGTGGAGATGCGGACGGCGCTGCAGTTCCTCATGCGCCACATGGTGAAGCGCGCCGTGATGCGCTCCCCGATCAAGCGCGCGCTGGGCCTGGCGGACCTGGAGAGAGCGCAGGCCATGATCTACAAGCTGGTGGTGAACGGGCTGCTGGATGAGCCCAGTGGCGGGAAGTCCAGGCCGGGTGAGAGCAGAACCTCATCAGAACCAGGCTGGTGTCCAGATTTCCTTTAATATCTGTTCATTCATATTAAATATTCATCAAAAGGTTGAGACAGAAGAAAGCTGGGGTCAATACTGGGTAAATAGGTCAGATGAACTGGAGCTTGACCTGCCTCTGTTCTGTTGTTTGCCATTATAAATTCAGGATAATCCAGATTCTACACATTTTGTCTGACGGTTGATGTTTTTAGCTTCCTGCAGAGATTCTGAGTCAGTTTGGGTGTCTCATGTCTCAGGGGTGAGGAGTGAGCCTGAAGGGGAAGGCGAGGGCGCCGAGGGCGAGCAGCTGGCTCAGACGCCCATCACCACCAGCCCCTCGGCCTCCAGCACCACCTCCTTCATGAGCTCCTCTCTGGAGGACACCACCACCGCCACCACACCCGTCACCGACACCGAGACCGCGCCCGCCTCCGAGTCCCCGGGCGTCATGCCGCTCAGCCTGCTCAGGTGGGAACAAGAGGAAGTTACTGCTCCACACTCGGTGCCATCAGTTAGCGTCAGGTCCAGAGTGGGTCGACTGTGCCAAGATGGCATAAAAGGCTACGTCTAGGCTTCCCCTTTAAGTGTTGAGATGAATGTTACAAATGATCTGACCAGCGATTAACATTAAATCAGGTAAAAATCTGAGATCTGGTACAACACTGAGCTTAAACTTCAAACAAACAGGTTTTGTTTCTCTGTGAATAGGAAGAGGAAAACTAAGGTTCAATGTTTTATCACTCCTTCATCATGGAGGAGAACCCTCGTCTCTCAGGGTGTGATGACCTTTGACCTCCTGCTGTGTGTCCCAACAGGCAGATGTTCTCCAGCTACCCCACCACCACCCTCGTTCCGACCCGCCGGGCCCAGACGCCCCCGGTGTCGTCCCTGCCGACGTCTCCGTCAGACGAGGTGGGCCGCAGGCAGAGCCTCACCTCGCCGGACTCCCAGCCCTGCAGGCCTCAGAACCGGGCCGGAACATGTGAGTGGACCCGAGGACAGGCGCCGCCTGTGCGCAGAGGAGGATATGACGGCCATGTTGTCTCCCCTCAGCTCTGTCGGACCCCAGCAGCAGGCTGTCCACGTCTCCGCCGCCGCCGGCCATCGCCGTGCCGCTGCTGGAGATGGGCTTCACGCTGCGCCAGATCTCCAAAGCCCTGGAAGCAACGGGTCAGTTAAAGTCCTAAACACGTTTCTACAAACTCAACCTTTTACTGATCTCATGTCCTCTGAGATCAGTTTGCATTTCTTTTTACAACACTTCTTTTCAGGGGTACAGAAATTTATCAGCCAACCAATTCCCTTAATTTTGGGAGATGGGTGATTCTGACACGTGAAGCTGATCTTGTGTTAAATTGGAGCTTTTTCCTGCCTTGTGTAAGACTACGCAGCTGAACGCGGCCTGAACTCCATCAGCAGAGCATCGAGTGTCGTGTTTTAGCAGAACGCTACGGCAGCGCTGACCGCTCTCCGCTCTGACCGCAGGCGCTCGGGGAGAAGCGGACGCCCAGAACATCACGGTTCTCGCCATGTGGATGATCGAACATCCCGGGACGGAGGACGAGCGCGATGAGCCTCACACCAGGAGCGGCGCGTTGGTCGTGGACGCCCCTGACTCCGCCTCCTGTCCGGGGGCGATGGCGTCCTCGGGGGGCAAGTCCCTGGACCGGAGCCCGTACCTCTGCTGTCCGGGAGACGTGGCCAACGCCGACGCCTCGGAGCTGGAGGAGGGCTTCAGTGACAGGTACCGCCGTTTTCAGAGAGGGAGGTTGATGTTTGACCTTTGACCTGAACTTACTGTCATTCTGCAGCCCTGAAGGTCTGGAGCAGGATAGTGCAGCGGCATCCAGCTGCACCTCCCTCAGAGGACGCTCCGCCGCCGGCAGGAAGCACCGCTTCGACCTGGCCGCACGCACGCTGCTGGCGCGCGCCGGTGAGCGCGTCAAACACACCCTGACCTCACGCCGCCACCGCCACCCAGCGAATCACCTGTCCCTCTTGTTCCCCTCCTCCCCAGCTGGGCTGTACCGCTCGGTCCAGGCTCACCACAGCCAGGCCCGGCGGGACGCGGCGGCGCCGCAGCAGCAGGACCCGGGCGCGCTGTACGACTTCAACCTGGACGAGGAGCTGGAGATGGACCTGGACGAGGAGACGATGGAGGCCATGTTCGGCCAGGACCTGGCCAGCGACACCGACATTCTGGGAATGTGGATCCCGGAGGTACTGGACTGGCCAACATGGGTGTGTGTGACTTTCTGCTCCAGCCAATGAGCTGCCTCCCCCCCCCAAACTCACACATGCACGCCGAACCTCCAGAACACTCTCTGCTGATTGGCTGCTGCCTGGCATCCATTGATCCACTCTGCATGAGCGGCCGTTTCCGTCTGGGACAGGCCGCGCGTGAGTGTGTGTGTGAGTGAGTGTGTGTGTGTGTGTGAGTGAGTGTGCGCATATGAGTGCGTGTGTGCGTGCCTTGACGTTTGCTTTTCGCCCTCGCAGCACGTGTGTGAGGCCGACGACCGAGACGAGGTGGTGGTGTGTGAGCTGTGTGAGGCCAACGTGGCCAACTTCAACCAGCACATGAAGAAGAGCCACCCCGGCTGCGGGCGCAGCGCCAACCGACAAGGTTACCGTAGCAACGGGTCCTACGTGGACGGCTGGTTCGGCGGAGAGTGCGGCAGCGGGAACCCGTACTACCTGCTGTGTGGCAGCTGCAGGGACAAATACCTGGCCATCAAGAGCAAAGCCAGAGTCCCCGCTGCGGAGAGGTCAGCTTCCTGTGGGCGGGGCCTGTCCTCCACCTGTCCTCTACCTGTTTTTGTTTTTGTTGTTGTCTGTCTTTCTTTCTTTCTGTCTATCACTTGGTCTCTCTTTTTGTCTCGTTTTGAATCTTTTGTTTACTAGCTCTTTCTCTTTTTTGTCTGTCCTTCTTTTCCATCTTTTCTTTTCTTTTCTTTTCTTTCCGTTTTTTATTCGTTTCCATCAGAAAACTTTCACATGATGGAACATCCAGAGTTTTATCTTCATCGTTTCCTCAGTTTTAGTGATCAATCAAATCCAGTCAGACAGTCCGGTTTTAAACACCTTCAGGATTTTTTCTTATGCAGAATCACAGACCCGATCGGGTCCGGGCAGGTCCAGTCATGTTGGGTTCGGTCCGGCCGGGTCCAGTCGGATCCGGTTGGGTCCGGTCTGATTTTAGCTTTAACAGAAGTTTTGTTCCTGGTTCTGTTCTGGACGTTGACCTCGTTGTTTCTGCGTTCAGGTACAAAGGCCAGGCGCCGGACCTGCTGGGGAAGCAGGACAGCGTGTACGAAGGTGAGCCTCAGCGATGCGTCCCGCATAGTGAGTCAAGTGGCAGTCTGACTCGGTCCGGGTTCTGGTTCTGTCCCGATGCAGAGGACTGGGACATGCTGGACGTGGACGAAGACGAGAAGCTGACGGGGGAGGAAGAGTTTGAGCTGCTGTCTGGCCCTCTGGGCCTGAGCGAGCGTCGCGTTGTCCCCGAACCCGTCCAGTTCCCCGACAGCGACCCGCTGGGAGCCTCAGTTGCCATGGTGACGGCCACCAACAGCATGGAGGAGACACTGCTGCAGATAGGTAACGGCCGCAGGCAATCTGAGTGGGTTTCAGTCTCAGCGGGTTTTGCCGTTCCGATGTTTTGTTGGTCCGATGTTTCGCTGTTCCGATGTTTCGGCAGTCCGATGTTTCGCCGTTCCGATGTTTCGCCGTTCCGATGTTTCGGCAGTCCGATGTTTCGCCAGTCCGATGTTTCGCCGTTCCGATGTTTCGCCGTTCCGATGTTTCGCCGTTCCGATGTTTTGCCGTTCTGATGTTTCGCCGTTCTCAGCGTGGTTTTGTCTGCAGGCTGCCAGACGTCGGTGGATAAAACCTCGTCGGGCCGCATGACGCTGGGCGAACAGGCCGCCGCCCTGCAGAACCCACACGACCGGGTCATGGCGCTCAGGAGGGTGACGGCCGCAGCGCAGGTGCTGCTGGCCCGCACCATGGTGATGAGGGCGCTGTCGCTGTTGTCCGTCAGGTGAGCAGGGGGTCAGCAGGGGTCAGCAGGGGTCGGGTTCTGTAGCTCAAGTTGTGTTCCTCTCTTCCAGTGGCTCCAGCTGTAGCCTGGCGGCGGGCCTGGAGTCTCTGGGCCTGACCGACATCAGGACGCTGGTCCGCCTCATGTGCCTGGCGGCGGCTGGTCGGGCCGGCCTCTCTACCGGCCCGACTGTGGGGGCGGGGCCCTCGGAGCGGCCCCGCGGCGCCGCCAAGGCCAGCAAGCCCATTTCCTGCCTGGCCTACCTGAGCACCGCGGTGGGCTGCCTGGCCTCCAACAGCCCCAACGCCGCCAAGCTGCTGGTGCAGCTCTGCACGCAGGTACCGGCAGGTCACAGGAGGTCAATGTGAGACAGCAGCTGCCAGGCCGGTGGCCGACAACACAGATGGAGAGACTCAGTGCATCTCTGGAGGTTTATGAAACGATGAGTCAGCAGTAATGCTTCATCCTGGAGCGACATGTTAGCATCTCAGCGCTAATGGTGCAGATTATTCCTTTAATCTGAGCTAAGGCTGAAACCATTATCCAGATGAATCGATTATTGAAAATAATCTTTAATTAAATTAATAATAAGTACACAGACCAACAGAGTATATGCACATTTTAAAAAATAAAGCTTTTTCTGTAAATGTGTTCTACCAGAACTCAACCAGTGGCAGTTTTACCTTCACCTGATTCAGATTCGGTAACAATTTCCCATTAATAACCTTCTGCATCCAGGTTCAGGCGGTTTCATGTGTTTGTGTTCCAGAACCTGATCTCTGCGGCTATAGGCATGAACCTGACCACAGTGGACGACCCCATCCAGAGGAAGTTCCTGCCCAGCTTCCTGCGCGGCGTGGCCGAGGAGAACAAGCTCATCACCTCCCCAAACTTTGTGGTGACCCAGGCGCTGGTGGCGCTGCTGGCGGATAAAGGCGCCCGGCTGCGGCCCGTCTACGACAAGGCCGACCTGGAGAAGAGAGGTTTGTAGTTTCTCTGGTTCTGACAGACCAGAATCTGACGGGAACCTCCTGGTTCTGGCTCAGGAAGCCTCTGTTTGTTTGCTCCATGGTCTCCGTTGTTCCTCCCTGACTCACCGGGTGTTCTTCACCTTCTGTTCCGTGTCGAGCAGGTCTAACCTCGCATTTATATGCCCATCCTTCCCATAATCCCTCCGCTGTAGGCCCCCTGGAACTGGCCAACGCTCTGGCGGCCTGCTGCCTGTCCTCCAGGCTCTCCTCCCAGCACCGCCAGTGGGCTGCGCAGCAGCTGGTCCGCACGCTGGCCGCCCACGACCGCGACAACAGCCAGAGCCGGCCGCAGACCTTCGCCGACATGGCGGGGGATCTGCGGAAGTGCTCCTTCATCAAGCTGGAGGCACACCAGAGCAGGGTCGGTGGCTTCTTCTTCTCCTCCTGTGGCAGCGGCCGGCTCCAGTTTGGCTCCTGACTTCTCGTCTCCCTCAGGTCATCACCTGCGGCTGGTGCAGTAAGAAAGGCCTGCTGGCCACCAGCGGTAGCGACGGGACTGTCCGGGTGTGGAACGTGACGAAGAGCCAGTACACGCTGCAGCAGACCTGCGTCTTCAACAAGGAGTGAGTTCCTCTGTCGCCTCTGTCCCACAGAACTGCCCTGGATCTCCTGGGGATAAACGTAGCGGAGCAGCAAGTGGAAGCAAAGGGTCCATGGTTAGCATAGCTTTAGCATAGGGTACAAGGTTCAGAGATGAACATCGCTAAATAGTTAGCTTCACTAACCCTAGAGTGCTAATCGTAAATATTAATTACGCTAATGCTAAAACGTTACACCAACATAGCATCTAGCAGAAGCTAACGTTAAAGCATTAAAGCACTAAATTTCACCATGTTGACTTTCCCAACATGACGGTGGGACTTGTAGTTTTTATCTATTCAAGAACTATTGACTTAACATAACCGCCTAAATCTTTCTGAGAAGTTACTTGTAAGTTAGTTTTGTCTTATTTCATGTGTACTGAGATATTTGCACTGGAAATGAGAGGAAAACACTCAGTAAGATTTTGTGTTTTTGCAGTGTGAAATCTTTGGTCTGGTGCAGAAATCTGGGCTTCAGAAACGATTTATTTAGTCAGTCATGGAAGCAGAGGGTCCATGACTGTGTGTCTCTGTCTGTCCTCCAGTGATGGCTCCTCGGAGGACGGGATGTCCGCTCTGGGCTCTCCCAGCGACCCTAGCCTGTCTCCTCTGGCCTGGAGTGTGACTGGAAAATATCTGGCATCAGCCATGGAGAAAATGGTCAACATCTGGCAAGTTAACGGTAAAGCTCCTGTTTCCTGCTGCTGTTCACCTCCCATCCTGTAGGGGGAGACATGCAGATGAAAGCCAGCTTTCACACGGTTTATGTGTGAAAGCTGGTTCAGATCTGGCTGGTCCTCCTGCAGGCGGTAAAGGCCTGCTGGACGTGCAGCCCCACTGGGTGTCGGCGCTGGCGTGGCCAGAGGAGGAGGCGGAGTCTCTGTGGTGCGGCGAGCCCAAAGACATGCTGCTGGTGGGCCGAATGGACGGGTCGCTGGGCCTCATTGAGGTTCTGGACGCCAGTGACATGCACCGCAGCGAGCTGGAGCACTGCTACAGGAAAGACGGTAGGAATGATGCGACCAGAACCGGATATTTCCATGACAGTCAGAACAACGGATCAGATTTTATGAATGCATCGCAGTGGGGAAGAACTACAACTAACTGGAACTAGTTGTAGTTCCAGTTGTAGCACAGTTGTAGCACAGCACAGTCATTTATAAATGACTGTGCTGTGCATTTATAAAGCCAACTAGAACATACTGAAATTATAGAATATTATTTATTTTCCTTTTTAGTAGCCTTTTGAAGTGATGTGGAATAAGCAGTTTGTCAGTAAATCATGGCGCCCCATAATCCTCCTGGTGGCTACGCTATGCTAGTCCACCAAATGGAAACGTTGGGAGGAAACTTCAGTCAGTTGATGTTCAACAATAATTGAATATATTTTTTGAAAATTGTATCTTTTATTAAGTACTAATAACCAAATCGATGTAAACATAATCACAATAAAATACTTTGACCTTTTGAATTCTGTACATAAAATTAACCAAAATATTAAAAACAACTAAAACTCCTACTGTAACTAATAAAAACTAAACAATATTTAATTAATAATAAGTAACATTTTGCTACCAAACAGACTCTAAAACCTAATTAAAACTAACTGAACGAGACAAACAAAGAGTGAAAATGAAATTAAACTGAACTATAATTAAAAACCCAAACTCTCCTAATCTTGTTCTGACTCTGATAATTATCAGATTTTGTCCCATGTGATCTGAATCTGCTGCCGATTCTCGACAGACGTCACTTCAACAACAAAACCAACAACATGGCAGATGACAACTTTAAAATCAAGATGGCTCCACCGTTAGCCTCCATGTTTACTCCCACTGGGCATGCTCAGTAGGTGTGATGTTACTGCGCCCTCTGCTGGACCTGCAGGAAACTTTTAGGTTGTTTCACCCAGGAGATCACGAACAAGTCGCATCTATCTAGAAATGTGGGAAGAGATTTCAGGATAGATCTGAAAATCAGGGCTTGTAGCGTGAACTTGAGTGTCGCCCCCCAGTGGCTGTGATGCACATCGCCTGGTACAGCGAGGACCGGCCGTTCGCCGTGGGATACGCCGACGGAAAGCTGCTGATCGGATCCAAGGAGCCGCTGGAGAAAGGAGCCGTGGTCGTGATCGACGCTCACAAGGTAACCGGGCCGTCCGTACCCGACCGGAACCTTTCCTCCAGCCGGCTCTAATGGCGGTCTGTCCCTCAGGAGTCCATCAGCAGCATGAAGTGGAGCCCCAACGGCCAGATCCTGCTGACCTGCGCCAAGGAGGAGACGGTGAAGCTGTGGGCCGCCCCGGACCGGGACTCGGGTCCGGGTTCCAGCTGGCGCTGCCTGCAGAGCCTGCGCCACGCCTCCCTGGTGAACGGCGTGGCGTGGTGCGGCCTGCCGGGCCGCGGATCCAGACCGCTCAGCATGCTCGCCATGTAGGTGCTCAGCTGCAGCCGGGGCGACCCGAACGGTTCCGGTTCTCCTCCTGAACGGCTAACTACTTGTCTTCCAGATGCTGCCAGAACGGCCTGGTGTCGGTCTGGACCGTTCCTCAGGAAATCTGCCACTTCCCAGAATCCTCCCGGTGCGACTCCGAGACGCTGTGGGAGAACGGCGCCAAACCCAAACTACTGGTAACGCAAGATTCACCTCTGGCCTCTGGCCGGAGCCGAACATAAAGATTTGTCCTTCGATGAAACATTTATTTTGTTCAATTCAGAAAAAAAAAAAACTAGTAAATCTACAAGAGAAGAAGAAGATGTCTCACATAAATCTGGATTTATTGATTGTTTTGTAAAAAAAAATGTTAGCAATTACATATTTTCTTTTTTATGCTCCTTTAGAAATATTTCCTAGGAATGTTAAGATATTTGTGAAGATAAATGTGACTGTTAGTTTCCTTCCATAGTGATCAGTGTAGAAGTAAGAAATACCGCCACCTGCAGGTGGAAGGTAACTATTCTTAAAGTTCTTGACCATTTTTGCTGAAAATTTTGAAAATAAATTCACGGGTCGTGCTGTGGTGGCGCAGGGGTTTAGCACGCCCCACGTATGGAGGCCTTAGTCCTCGACGCGGACGTCGCGGGTTCGACTCCCGGTCCCGGCGACCTTTGCCGCATGTCTTCCCCCCTCTCCTCGCCCTCTTTCCTGTCAGCTTTCTGTCAAAAATAATAATAATACGAACCACTAGTGCTGCAAAATAAATAAATAAATAAAAAATTTTTAAAAAATACAAAATAAATTCACAATTGTGTATTAACGCAAAAAAAAAAAAAAGCAAATGATTTTGTGTGATTTTCTACGAAAAGCTGGAGGGTCTGAAAGGTTAAAGTTAAAAGTTTAAACTAGTGGTGTCCAAATACCTGCAGGCCTCAAGTTTATTTTAGAAAAATTACAAAAATGTTTAATTTTGTTTTGTTTTGCTGTTGAGCATTAAAATAAGCTTCCAATATTTTAATGAAAGAAGCCAGGTTTTTGTAAAAAGGTCATCTGTAAATCCTTGTAGATCCAAAATGTTTTTAAATGCAAAGCATGCAGTAAATTCTTGATTTAAAAAAGTATTTTTCTGTTTCTTCACTAGATTCGATGGGGAAGTTTTTCTTTCCTAAAATCTTTTTTACAGTAATGGCTGATGATTCAGATGTTTGTGGTCGTATTCTCCATCAGCTTCAGATCAAATGAGACTCGTTTGGATGGTTTTGTTGCAGTCGCCGCGTTGGGCCGAGGACGGAGCCGTGTGCGTCCTCCAGCTGAAGGGACACATCACGCCGGTCCGGACGCTGGCCTTCAGCCCCGACGGCCTGGCGCTGGCCTCCGGCGGCGTCGGCGGCCTCATGAACATCTGGTCTCTGCAGGTAAGAGGCGAACATCTGGACCGACCGGACTTCCTTCCTCCTGGACTCACTGTTTGCTTCCTGTCCGACAGGACGGATCCGTCCTGCAGACCGTCGTCGCCGGATCCGGAGCCATCCAGAACATTGTCTGGATCCCAGATGTGGGCGTGGCCGTCTGCTCCAACAGGTCAAAGGTTAGACATCGGACTCTTTCAGTACCTCCTCGTCTCCATCGCCTTTCTCTGAGCGTCTGTCCCATCTCCAGGATGTTCTGGTCGTGAACTGCTCCAAAGAGTTCATGGCGTCCAACCACGTGCTGGCGACGTGCCGCTCGGCGCTGAAGCGGCAAGGCGTGGTCGGCCTCAACGCGGCGCCCTGCATGAGGGCCTTCCTGGAGCGGCTGCCGGTGATGCTGCAGGAGCAGTACGCCTACGAGAAGGTAGGCTGAGAGATGCGTCACCATGGAAACCACTCATCAGGCAATATCATTCTTTATTGATTAGATTGTTGTTTTATTTTTTTGATTCTGCCAAACTGGTGGTCGGACTGTTTTATCCATACTTTTAATTCACTCCGTTGTTTATTTTTCAGCAGTTATGAAGCAAAACCTTAAAGCTGCAGCACGTAATTTTATTAAAATGCTTTTTACATATTAGTTCAAACTGTAATCATGTTGTGACAATTTAGTATGAGACAGATAATCTGAGAACAGTTTGAACAACCAACTGCTACAACATGAAGAGCAAAAAATATTTAATGAAAGTTACAAACCGCAGCTTTAACCTGCTGCTGCGCAGTCTGTAAGGTGTTGCTAGGCAACCAGAGAGCGTGAGTTGATGCTACCCAGCTAGCTTAGCTGGCAGTGAGATGTTGAGTGGCTACAGCCTTCCTCTGCCTACATCTCCCAGAATGCTGTTCGGTTCTGGATTGGAGTTCAGTGAATATTCTATCAGACATTTATCTGTCGATCTTGATCGGGCGTCTATCGTGTTATTTATTGTTATTGATTTATTGTTCGGCCCTCTGAGGTGGTTCTGAAGCCTAGCTGGGTCGGCCCAAATCCCCGGGTCCGACCCTGGTTTCTGTAAACAGGAAGTGGATTTTCTGACAACGTGCTGGTCTGGTTTCCCTGCAGCCTCACGTGGTTTGTGGCGAGCAGCTCGTCCACAGCCCCTACATGCAGTGCCTGGCGTCGCTGGCGGTCGGCCTCCACCTGGACCAGCTCCTGTGCCGCCCCCCCGCCGCTCCCCACCTCCGCCGCTGTCCTCCGGAGTCCGGCACCGCCGTCTGGAGCGCCAGCGAATGGTCGTGGCTCGACTGCTTCTCCACCACCGTCAAGGCGGCCGAGGCCCTCGCCCGCAGCGCCACGTTCCCGGACTCCTTCTGCGTTCCTGACCTGGAGCCCGTGCCCAAGGAGGAAATGGCTCTGGTGATGGTGAGAGGCGGCGGTGGCGGTCTGACCGGCGGCTCTGCGGCTCACAGTAACACTCCGTCTGTTTCCAGGACAACGGGAAGTGGGCGGCCGGGATGGACGAGCAGATCATGTCCTGGGCCACATCCAGGCCGGAGGTAGATCCAGATCCGCCTCCTGGAGTCATCTAAGGGTCCAACTCGCCTCACCTGTGTGTGTTTGTTTCCAGGACTGGCACCTGGGGGGAAGGTGTGACGTCTTCCTGTGGGGAGCGGGTCGGCATGGCCAGCTGGCCGAGGCCGGCAGGAACATCCTGGTTCCGACCACCACCCCGTCCTTCTCACAGGCCCAGCAGGTCCTGATGACACACCAGCAACCGCTAACTCACATGCTAGCTGCGCTAAGCCTAAATCATTAATCAGAATCAGTGCTTTAGGGTTAAGCTAATGCTAAAGTGTTGCACCATCACAGTATTTAGCAGTAGCTAGTGCTATTCCTACATGACATCGTATGTACCTGTAGCTACCGCTAAGTTGCTACACTAATGCAGTATTTAGCAGGGACTAGCGCTAAATTGTGAAACCAAAACAGTATTTAGTAGTATCATATGCTAAAGAGCTCTACAAACACGCTACTTAGCAGTAGCTAATATTGAAGTGCTACACCAACATGCCATGCAGCGGTATCTAACGCTAAAAAATGAGAGAACATGAGGAGACGAAAAATAATTAGAATTTATCTGAAAAATTTCTTTAGGTGTCTCTAAATCCGCTAAACATTTTCAAGGTTAGCGAAAGGCCTTAGCAGAAAATAAGCTCCACTGTTAGCGCATTAGCGAACGTGTATCTACCACTGGATTAGCCTGAACCTGACCAGGTGTTGGTTCTGCAGGTGGTTTGTGGTCAGAACTGCACCTTTGTGATCCAACCCAACGGGTCGGTGTTGGCCTGTGGAGAGGGCAGCTACGGCCGCCTGGGACAGGGGAACTCCGACGACCTGCACGTTCTCACCATCATCTCCGCTCTGCAAGGTGAGCCATCCCCCAGTGACCAGAACCGGTTTGGACCCTAGAACCATCCAGAACACCCGTGGTTTGGTTTTCCCCCTCCAGGATTCGTGGTGACCCAGCTGGTGACGTCGTGCGGCAGCGACGGCCACTCCATGGCTCTGACGGAGAGTGGCGAGGTCTTCAGCTGGGGCGATGGCGACTACGGCAAACTGGGCCACGGCAACAGTGACCGCCAGCGCCGACCGCGGCAGATCGAAGCGCTGCAGGGAGAGGAGGTGGTCCAGGTGGGTCCGTCTGCAGGAACCGCTGCATTTAAACCGGGTTCTTCTGCTCTTGGTCCTCATGCTCTCTGCCCTGCAGATGTCGTGTGGATTCAAACACTCTTCGGTGGTGACGGCCGATGGGAAGCTTTTCACCTTCGGGAACGGAGATTACGGCCGACTGGGGCTGGGAAACACGTCCAACAAGAAGCTTCCGGAGAAGGTGACGGCTCTGGAGGGTTACCAAGTGGGACAGGTGAGCGATCCCCAAGCAGCTGAGTTCTGATGGACAGAGGACGTTAGCGGCTCATGCTGTCGGTTCTCCTCAGGTGGCCTGCGGTCTGAACCACACGCTGGTCGTCTCTGCGGACGGAAGCATGGTTTGGGCCTTCGGTGACGGAGACTATGGGAAACTGGGACTCGGGAACTCGACGGCCAAGTCTTCTCCCCAGGTAGGATTGGGCTGAAGAGGGAAGAGCTGAGCTGAGCTGTCTGGTTTGTAACTCTGGTGCTGTCTCTAACTCCGCAGAAGGTGGACATCCTCTGTGGGACGGGGATCCAGAAGGTGGCCTGTGGGACGCAGTTCTCCGTGGCTTTAACCAAAGACGGCAAAGTTTACACATTCGGCCAAGGTGACCTCAGTGTTCCTGATCTGTCTGCTCTAAGATTAGCGGTTCTGTCCTCATGTTGAAGCAAACCCCAAACGCAGAGGAGCCTAATAATATAACTAGAACATTCCTGAAGAAAGGTGAAAGGAGCCTGCCGAAGTGCTTCTCTGCTAGAATCAGACACTGGAGCTTCAAACCCTAAACAGCTTTAAACTGCAGAGAGTTGATCTTTGTTGCATGTCATGAATATGTAAATAATTAGCTAAAATGCTACTGTTGGCCTCCAGTAATGAAATCCTATCTAGAATCAGGAAAAGTTCAAATGAGCTCGAATGCTAACATTAGCTAAAATTATGTCACTAGCATGTTGACTTATGTAAATTACCTCAAATTAGCTGGAATGCTAATGCTACTGGACTGGACTGTTTTAGCTCCACGCCATTATTGCTACTTGGTTCACCTGCAAATAAACATCTACATCCTGTATAGCACTTCTGGATAGATGCAAATCGCATTTCGTTGCTTGTACTTGTGACAGTGCAATGACAATAAAGTTGAATTCTATTCTATTCTATTCTACAACATGGAGGAATGATTCTGTTGCGTCCTGAATAATAATAATAATAATAATCGCTTAGTGTTTCTAATGTTGAGATGTTTTCTTGCGTCCCGTTAAAGACCGGCTGATCGGACTCCCAGAAGGCCGAGCTCGGAACCACAACCGGCCCCAGCAGGTTCCGGCGCTGTCCGGGATCCACATTCAGGACGTGGCGGTCGGCGCCGAGCACACGCTGGTTCTGTCCTCCACCGGAGACGTCTACACCTGGGGCAGCAACTCGGAGGGACAGGTAACCCGCGGCCCGACCCGACCGGGTGCACAGGTCCGGTCCTGACACGCTCTGTTGATCCGATCCCGCAGCTGGGTCTGGGCCACACCAACCACGTCAGAGAGCCCACGCTGGTCACGGCGCTGCAGGGCAAGAACATCAACCAGATCTCTGCTGGTCGCTGCCACAGCGCCGCCTGGACAGCGCCCTGCGTGCCGCCGCGTGCGCCAGGTAGGTCCGGTTCTGAACCGCCGGTCCGGTTCTTGCTCTTCTGTTCAGTCCTAATTAAGTAATGAGTTATTGGACCTTAAATTAAGCCATGTGGTTCTGGTCAGAGCCGGCCCAAAGCATAAGCTGAGCAGCTGCTTACGGGCCAAATCTTCACTCAGACTGTAGACCTGGAATGTTGTCGTCTGTTAAAGCTGATTACATAAATCCTGATGCAGACTCTCCTCAGCCTCCATCTTTTCTCCTCCTCCTCGTCTTCGTTGCCTTCAGGCTCGTCGGTTCCGCTCCAGCTGGGCCTCCCGGTGGCGGTTCCGCCTCAGTACAGCGGGCTGAAGGAGGTCAGCATGGAGGCGGTGAGGGCGCGGCTCCGCCTCCTTTACCATTTCTCTGACCTCATGTACTCGTCGTGGCGGCTGCTGAACCTCAGCCCCAACAACCAGGTGAGATCAGAACCGCAGCAGAACCTCCAGAACCCGGCTGGCCGTCCTCACTGCCTGTTTTTCTGCAGAGCTGCACCTCCCACTACAACGCCGGGACCTGGGGCATCGTTCAGGGCCAGCTGCGCCCCCTGCTGGCCCCCCGGGTCTACACACTGCCCATGGTGCGCTCCATCGGGAAGACCATGGTTCAGGGCAAGAACTACGGCCCGCAGATCACCGTCAAGCGGATCTCCACCCGGTCAGTGACCCGCCCGCTTTGTAAACCCACTTTAGAGTCCAGAACCGACTGACGCTCTGGTTCCTCTCCGCCTCGGCTCCCCAGCGGCCGGAAGTGCAAACCGATCTTCGTCCAGATCGCCCGGCAGGTGGTGAAGCTGAACGCCTCCGACCTGCGGCTGCCGTCCCGCGCCTGGAAGGTCAAGCTGGTGGGCGAAGGGGCGGACGACGCGGGCGGCGTGTTTGATGACACCATCACCGAGATGTGCCAGGTATTCCTGGCTCTGAGCTTCCCTCACCGACTCCAGGGGTTTCCTGGAGTTTCCAGGAGTTCCCAGGTGACCGATAGTGGGAATGTTTTGCAGGAGCTGGAGACGGGTGTGGTGGACCTGCTGATCCCCTCCCCTAACGCCACCGCAGAGGTCGGCTACAACAGAGACAGGTGAGCAGCATGAAAGCTGTAAAATCCCACCGTCAGTGAATTCACCTCATGGTTGTAAGAGAGATTGAAATGAAATGATCAAAAACGAAGCCACTAGAAAGTAATAAGCATCACCTGACGAGGAATTAATTTGACATTTTGTTCCGTTTGTGTTCAGTTCAGGTTTACTAGATAAAAATCCTGTGAATTTAATTTAATTCATGAGTAAAATCTGAGCTGAAACACAGTAAATTATGATAAATATTAAAGATTTATGGCCCGATTGCTCCCAAAACCGTCACGGGGAAATTTTTGGACGACAGATTCAGAGATTTGTTTCCGCATCTGTAAAAAGAAAATAATGTTTCTGCTAAAGTTGAGTCAGAAGATGACAGTAATCTATTATCAGTATTGCAGCTGCATCGCTCTAATCTCCTCGTTTTCCTCCAGGTTCCTGTTCAACCCGTCCGCCTGCCTGGACGAGCACATGATCCAGTTCAAGTTCCTGGGCATCCTGATGGGCGTGGCGGTGCGCACCAAGAAGCCGCTGGACCTGCACCTGGCGCCGTTGGTATGGAAACAGCTGTGCTGCATCCCGCTGCAGCTGGAGGACCTGGAGGAGGTGGACCTGCTCTATGTCCAGACGCTGAAGAGCATCCTGCACATCGAGGACAGCGGCATCACCGAGGACAGCTTCCACGAGGTGGGACGGCCGGTTCTGACTGGAGAACAGCTGGTACCAGGACCCAGATGGGCTGGGACCGGCCGTTCTGATCGAGTTAGAATAGATTACCTTTATTCAGCCTGCCAACAGACGCGTTCCTCAGGCTGCAGCCATGGGCGGCACCGCCGAGCCTTACATGGGAACAAAGACAAAAGGAGGGAAAATCACAGCCAGTGTGTCTCTAACAGGACACAGTGAGAGCGCTAGCCTGTTAGCCTGTTAGCCTGCTAGCCTGTTAGCCTGATAGCCTGCTAGCCTGTGATTTTGTTCTGGATTGCATCCAGCTGTGTTGGGGAATGAAACTCATGGATCATGTGAAAACAGGCAGGACTGTTTTTTCTCACTGCTCTATTTGCACCTGGAGGAGATTTATTCAGCACATCTGTGTACAAATTAAAAGTTTCAAATAATCTCCCAACGTTTAATGGACCTTACCAAGCTCCGCCCACAACCGAGCTAGAAAATATCACGTGGTCTGAAGTCTCACAAACAAAGCCTCACTGCGCTCTGTTTCTATGAAAACATGGGAGTATTTCTGAGTCGATTAGTGCATCATTTCACCAAATATCAGCTACAACAATGGACAGAGGAACTAACAAGTTCATGCGAAGCTTCACTACATTCATGTTGTCATTTTCAGTCCTATCATTTCATTTTGCAAGCTTTTAGGAGTTGTAGAGCCTGGTAGCAACAAAAGCTAACAGATGTTAGCTTAACGT
>CAEGAG010266076.1:0-55054 GCA_903067065.1 Brachyrhaphis terrabensis | reverse complement strand
TTATGAAATTTCAATTTTGTAGATGGACTGAAAGTGTTCTTTTCATTATATTGTTTGGATGGGTACATCACCCCCCCCCCAAAAAGGGAAAAACCTGAACTTTCTTTATTCCCTTATATGTATATGTCACACAATGTCTCCATAAGGACACCTGGTTCCACATGACACTTTAGAGTTAAATTCACTTACATCTTTCAGAGGTCCAAACTGTAATTAAAGTGTAGCTTTTATTATAAAAAAAAGTTTTAAAAATCATGGTATTTCGAAAGTGCCTTGTGCAACTGATGTTGAAGGTTGTTTTTTTTTTGTTTTTATCTTAGAGGTTTTTCAAAACTGATGTTAAAATGATTTTCAAAACACTTACTAATGGCAGACTCACAGGTGAAACTTAAGACACTGTAAAGGCACTGCTTGAGTCCAGTTCCTGCTGGGTCTAATTACAGAGTGTAAAGGATAACATCTCTTAAACTGTAAAGTAAATGGAGTCTTACAGTGTCATGAAACATATATAAGCAAACACCCAAGCTGCTACACAATAGACCCCTTACCACTGGGCTGCTGAGATATTTCCGTCGAAGTGCGTAAAGAGATGAGGACTGAGGCTGTGTGGGGGTTGAGTTCACTCCCACAGGAGACTGTGACGCCTAAACAAATTCGATAACCTACCCTTGTTACCCCAAGTCGCATGGCAGTGGCCCCCTTAATACCCCTTCCCTTTTCAAAACAATAGCTTAGGTAGACAGGCAAGACAAGTTGTGCATAATTTACGCAGTGATGTGCACGCCAGCTCACGCACTGAAAGCCACAAGGGCAAACACACACATGCACATAGGGGATAATGAATGAGCGGTTGTGAATGGATGGCAATGTGCACTTAGTGCTGGGAGCAGCTAAATTCAGCCATAGATGATGAATTGGCAGCAGCTTGTTGTAGAGGCAGACAGGCCCTGGATCACAGGAAAGAAGAGAGGAGAGGAAGGAAAAAATTGGAGAGGAGAGTACTCACTACTGTCCAGGGCAGGATAGCTAAGGAGAGAAGATGGTCGAGGGGAGAAATTCAGTCGAGAAGAGTGAGGGAGGACTCCGCGGGGAAGGTGATGAAGCATGCAGCTCAGGTTTCCTGTCTCTGATGTAAGGCCAGTCTGGATCGATGGCTCCGCTGGGGCCCGGCCAGCACACTCCAACCTGCCTGCTCTCTACAACTCTCGCTCTCACCCTCCTTTGTCTCATTCCTTATCTCTTTTTCTTTTTCCCTCACTGTTGTCATCTGTCTTTAGCTCCTCTCTCTCCTGTCTTTCCCTCTTCATGAACTCAGTCATAGCACACGCTCCGAAGCCCACTGGTTACTGGATCGTCAGAAACACACAAAAATCACTTTTATATTTAAAGTGACTGGATTTTCAGCACAATACTAACTTTAATGTAACTCTTAAGGGAAGGACAGAATTTCTGCTCATAAATAAGACTGTCATGTTTGCAGGGGTCTGGTTATTAATTCTGCTTGAGCAATCAAACTTTGTTGTGTCCTCTTCCTAAATAAGTTTTAGTTGTCCCTTGGCTTAAGTAAGTAAAGTCTTTCTTGCCATTGTACATTTCCATTCAGTGTACGCAAGCACAACAAAATTGGGGCACGGTTCTCTTCTTAGAGCAATTACATTAAAAGTGAAAACAGAAACAAAAATAAGTAATAAACACACTATAGACAAAATAACATTACACTTAATAGTGTCAAATACAATTAAAAGAGTCCAACTTTTTATAATGCTGGGGAAAAAGTGTTTCTATTTCAGATACTATTTTGTTCAGTTTAGGTGAAATCTGATTTTCATGTTTATATCCAGTCTATCTACCCACATCTCTAATGAAGATGATCAATCAATCAATCAATCAATCAAATTTGTGCAGCACATTTCAGCAACAAGGCAGTTCAAAGTACATAGTTCTGTGTAGCAAATGTGCTATCTCCTATAAATGGGTACCTACATGACCTTTCAACAGAATTCTATCAAAAAGCAATTTTTCTGTAAAAAAAAAAAAAAAAAGGTCTATTCTACAATTACCATGAGAAATGTTAATGATACTACCACAAATGCTATGTCTTCATCTATATATGGTGGTGCCATCAAGTTATTCTGGGCATGACTCCAAAGACTGTTCCTTTTAGAAAAGTGTTTTAAAGAATTATGTTTATTTTAAATAGCTGAAGACTGATTTGGATCTATTTATGTTTTATATGCTCAGAATTTAAAAATATTCCAACAAGAAAATGACAGTGTGTAATTGTAATGACATCTGCTGCCAAAATGCTACACAGGTGATCACCAAAAAATAATTAATCTAAGCAGCACTTTTAAGTTGGATTTTGTTTAATTTTAAGCAATCTCTATAAAATAGGATGTCACAGACTCAAAATTCATCTTTTTTGTAATGCGTCTTTTTCTTTTGCTGCTATTCTATCTAGAAACTTGAGAAAGAACTTGTATAGGGAAATACTTTTCACTAAAAACCTTAATAGAAAATTTGTAGAGATCTTTAAAATAAATGTATCTGTTGTTTTGTATACTTTTTAGAACATGGATCTTTTGTAAAACATTAATAAAAGGGCAGGAAATACTGACTGATGCTTTTCACTGTTAAAACATCAAAGTATTAAAGCTGACATACTCTAAAAGGCTAAAATAAAACAAGTAAGTCTTCATGCGCATATCACTGACTGCCATTTGTATTGAGATAAATGGCTTTTTAATAGCCTTCAGGGATTGATGCTAATCTAAGGAGGCTGGTCTGGCTCTTTCTCGCACTGTGGGATAAGACTCCTGATTAGGTGGCAACAAGGAACGACAGCCTATCACTGTTTTTAGTCACTGTTGAGACCACGCTTTTGTTGTACTACCCCAACAAAAGTTATTCATGTCAAAAAGCAGGCCTTGCAAAACTTATACTAAAGTTTTCAATAGATGGGATGAGACCCATATTGCTAAAAATTTATGATTATAATTTTGACTGGATTCAAACAATCATGCAGAAGTACAGTATCTTTTCCTCCAGATTTAGCTTTTAAATTTCTGTAGTTGCTCATATATTTAATATAAAAGATAAAAGAACATACTATATTAACTTCTATCTTATTTCTTGTGATTTTATAGAAATTACTATCAATAAACCAAAACTGTAACACTGATGAACGTAGTCAACATTAACCTGTGCCCCGCTAGACTAAAAAGCTGATTGGGTTTGGCAGACCTTCACGTGTAGATTTAGTTTGAGTAAAAACTTTTTAACTCTGATGAAGGTCAAGTGAATCCCATCTATGCTTGTCCCCATAGCTAATTAACAACCATAAGATTGGGCGAGTTGTTGTCATGTTCAGTCAGTCAACTGGGGGTTCAGAGATTCAAAACGAAGCACAAGTGCCTCAGACAGTCAGCGTTCTTTATTTTGTGAATTATTTCTTAAAGTTTTGATGGCTAGAATGGGGCTACTTCAGTTATAGTAACTGAAAATGATTCTGCACAACAATAGTATAATGTGCATAATCAACATCCTGCTCAACATTCTACTATTTAGATGTGTTTTCTTTTTCTTTTGGGGGGTAATACTTTGATTAATTGAAAAATCACTGATAATTTCCACTAACTGACTTCTTCTGTCTTATGTGAGTTTTAAATTTTTATATTTTGTACATCTAACAATTTATCAAGAGCATCAGCAATGATAGTTAATATTAATGACCTTTATATGTCTTCATTTTCTATTATTTTGTTATACAGTATGACTCCCTTTTTTTCCTCTATGAATAAAATGTAAGAAAATACTTGAATATAGCAGAAGATATGGTCAAATCTGTAAAAAAAAAAAAATTACATTTCAATGATACGTTCAGTAATTACCAATGAATTCCTATCCTCATATTGGAACCTTATTTTATTTATTTAATTTTGAAGATATGAGCTTTCACCCGGGGCAGAGATTATATTAGCCTTGGCAGACTGCAGCAGCGTGAGAGGGCCTATCTGTTACAGTTTGTGTCTGAGAAGGCCCTCTCGTCAGAGCCTAATCTAAACCTATCTGACATCCAACATAACCATAGCTGACACATCAGAGCTGATAACGCATGAGAGGCCAGTCAGAACTCATCTGTGTGTTTATGGTTTGCCCTCATTCATTCACAAACACACAACAGAAAAGCCAGGCTACCATCTGCACTGGCTAATGCTGGCTTTATAAATATTTTACCTATAGGATAAATTCAAAAACTAAGATGGCAAGAAGTGTTGGAAGAGACCCCAGCAAATAATTCATGCCATCTGATGTCAACCACTTTCTCCATCCACGTGGTTCAACAGGGTGGTTCTGAGAGGCAACAAGGACAGAACAACAGAGAAATGTAGTGTTTACTTTGGACTGGATGGTTTTACATGCGTTTGTGCTACAGGTTCAGTCCTAGAGACTGAATGGAGGCAATTAAGTAAGGTGCAATGTGTGTGAACGTCAGTCCACAAAAAGAGGACTGTGTTGACTTCTCACCTCGGGCTAGTGGTTTCTTGGCCACACTTTGACAGCGCTATGGATGTCCTGTCTGTTGCCAAAAGTCTAAAGGTGTAAAAGCCTATAGACAGAAAGGAACTGACCCTGCCCTACCCTAAAGTTGGTGAGTGCATTGCCATAATCAGCAGAGAAGCAAATGCCTCTCTGACAAGTTTTAAAAAGAAGTTAAGTTAAAACCAACTAAAGAGGCAACAGAAAACATATTCACTGCAAGTTGGCTAGCAAAAGGAATTTACTAAAACATCTAACTGTCTTTCCTTTTACTGCCCTAATGACACAGCATTCCAATACAACATTATTTTACAGGAATAAGTGAGATTTCTAGTTCTGATCATTGTACTGGCAATGTTTTTTATAAAAGAAAATAATATTAAAACATAAAGGAGCAGGACCTTCAGTCCCATTACAACCATAATGAAGGCCAAGTCTCATCATGCTGCTTGATTCTATGATGTTTATTTTTTCTGCCTTTTATGTAATGGTAGAGGAGACAAAAGCACTTTTTAAGCATATGAGTTAAAAATGTGAATGATACTAAGAAATAAAACAACAAATAAGTTGCCACTACACATCAGAATAAAACAGATGCAGTTTAATTTGAGGCCATTTCCTTTGATTGAAGGAGACAAACCTGAACTGATCTGAGTAATTTATCACTTTTTTGTTTATAGTATGTTGAGCGGCAACATCGTAAAACCATATCTAGTTGACCAGAGATTTCATTTAAACACTCACAGGAATTATCTTATTTTCCAAATGCCATTGTAAGTAAAAATGGCAAATTAATCACAAATAAGATCAAAAGACAACACACACAGCCCCCCCCCCCCACACACATATATATATATAAGATTTCCATTCCAAATACAATTAATATATATGTTACCCTTTTAATGCTCGAAAACCTCTTAAAACTTCAGTTTTGAGCTTTAAATGATTTTATACAAGTCTTGTTTTAGTGCCTGCACCCCTTCCTCCTGGACCATTCAGCCTTTAAATGTCCACTGGGATATTTAAGTTTATCGAGCTCTGGCTGAGATATTCACACTTCTGGTGGCTTCAGTCAGGCATGCAGGTGTGCTAAAGGCCTTTGCATAGTGCTGATGTATTTCTGAGCAAACCTCTTCTGGACGCAGCGGAGAGCACAGACAGCTCTCAGTAACTGAGGTCTGACAGATATCTGTCCTATCTGACTGGCTCACAGGCTGACGGGAACTTAGAGATGTCGTTTTACCCATAGAGAGTCGTCTCATATGCACTTCCTGCTATGGTAGAGACATTTCTCTGTGTGGTAATAATCTGTCAAGGCCTCATTTTGAATTGTCTTTCTCCTTGTTGTATCATAACCCACCAATATCTAAACACACACAAGATAGAAAATACTTAAAAAAGATAGAAAAAATTTAATCTATCTGTTGTATTTTGCAACATATTTCCTTTCCATTAGAATCATGGAGCAGTACACATAGATAGCTATACATTGCATTGACTCCCTTTCATCTTTCATTCACTTTTGAGGCCTAACCCCATACAAACCCTACAACTAAGCCTAACAGAAACACATTTTACACCTTCATCCTAAACTTAACCCAGTCTGTCCCCACAACGCAATATATGTTAGGAATTGTCCTTACACTGTATCAGATACAAGGCCACACACACACAGGGTGGTGGCTCTGCCAGGCAGAAGCATCCCAGTCACTAATGTGTTTCAGCCAGCCAACCGGCCAGGAGACAGTGACCAGTGGAGCAGATAATCACATCAACTGAGTGAGACCTGCACTGCCTGGCGATGCCTCTGATGCTGCGGCTGCAGATCATGTAGAGGATAAAATGACTTCTGAATGGTGTGCATGTCTGCAGGATGTAAATTTTGATACCTGTATTTTTATTAGACTGAGTATGACATCATCCTGTACATCTTTACTTCTTCTGATCTCATTTTTTTTTTCTTAAATCGATAGATTTAAGAAGATTGTGCAGTTCAACACAATCAGTAAATGATTTTCTTTTGTTAGCTTGATTTTGTCACACTTACGGCTAGACTCAAAATTATTCATACCCTTTGCAGAGTTGGATTTGACATTATGTTTTTTCAATTAAGATGTTTTACTTTTGACAGGAAACAAGACAGGCATCTCTAAAAATATAACAAAGCAACATGAATGGAGTAAATCATTTCTTTGTTTTCATTTAAATCGAATGTCTTTAAATGATTCCTACTATTTATAACCAGTAGAAAAATATTTTTGGCATTACAGCAAATGCTTATAATAACTGCTGAAATACTTTTTTTGTGTGTGTATGGTAAATGTCTTTTCTAGAGTAAAACAAAAGTCATTTTGTTGTCTCTTAGAGAATATTAATTATGCATAGTTGGCTGTTCAAAAATAATATTTTACAAAAAATTAGATTTTCTGGATGAGAAAGATGAGAAAATGTATTGCTTCTAATCTAAAACTTTGCCAGTATACAGTATCCCACTTCATCCCATTTGTCTCGCAATTATCAGCAATGTTTGTGCAAGAACAGAGTTTTTTGTTTATTTGTAATTTGAATACTTGATCTGACCTGCAGGATGGTCCCTGTACCCTTGTTATTGTAGAGAACATATTTAAATGAGTATTTAACTACATTCAAGCGGTCAGGGTGACAAACAACCCTTAACATTTATGCGCATAAAAAGGAGACAGCTAACCACAAATCAAAGCAGGCTGAACATTTATCTTCAATAGAACTAAATGGAATGGGCGAGACAATGAATGTCACCCACCATCTTGCTGATTAAAATGATCCTGTAGACACTGGAGTAAGAGGCAAGACAAAGAGAGACATAAACAGGACAGAGGAGAGCGGATGTATAGTAAAAAACCAAGAGCAACAAACGCCTGACAGTGAAATATTGTTCCAGGAGACGGGACAGATAGAGAGGATAAAATGAGAGAAGCGGGGAAAGTGCAACAGAAAGCTTGGAGGATCAAATCTTGTTAACACTGTGGCATGACCTTGGCCAGCAGCTGACTCCAGAGATCATCTTTAGGTCACAGTCACTGAGCCACTCTGTTTAATTGACATTAGCCACAGCTGCATAGTCAGGAGCGTTGTGGGTGTGCGAGAACTCACACCCACAACGCTCCTCCTGAGACCTCACAAGGCCAAGTTTTCACCATTTTATTTCTAGAAACGCTCCAAAAGATAATGAGCAATTACAACACAGTGAATATTATAGATGTTCATTAATGTGCAGTTATCTGCAAGCAAACGTAAACATGATTTTCCCCTGGGTTGGATTGATTTTCTTAGACTGAGGTTGGAAAATGTCCAGTTGTTTGTTGTGGGTGTTTTTGGGGAAAAAAATCATTTTCATTTTCGTTGCGCTAAATCCATTAAAATGGCATATTTTTGTTGTTAGAAACTTAAAACTTTTGAAGACCTAAATATTAATCAAAAATGAACTGAAATAAATACTTTATTTGTAGTGATTACTAGTTTATGATGAGAATATCTGATTACCATGACATGCACACACCAATAATACACAATTCACTCCTAATATGTTCACCACCATATACACTTGTTGAATACTACTTTCCTTCCTTTTCACTTTTTACATAATGAAAGCTAAATTGCCAGAAAGAAGACACAATAAAGTAGACCATTTTTTCATATTCCTACCCAGGCTTTTATCATACCCAGTGAGACTGTACACTAGTTGTTTATTCTCTACATATTGATGATGTCCAGTGTATTTTTTTTTACTAAATCAAATACAGAGGGAAAAACAAACATCTAAAATAGACTAATCTCTAAAATTGTGAAGAATTTTGATGATGACTGTTTTTGTTGTATTTTTATACAACAATATTCAAAACTCTTATCGTAGGGAGTATTGATGTAGGGTAAAGCTTTTCTGGTTCATCTTGAAATCATGCATCATGCTTAAGGAAAGCTCAAATCAATTTTAAAAGCAGCTCATCTGTTTTTGACAACAATAGAGAAACTGTCTTTCTCCTATGTATGTATAAATATTAAATTAGCTACTTATAGAATCAAATGAGCAGTGGAGGTTCTGGCACAAAATGACATCCTAAGATAGACATTTGGGATACAGATGCATTTTGGACAAATGCATCTGTATCCCATGAAAAATTGAAGTAGCTCTTTAATTTAATCAAATCAGAAACAGTTACTGGACTCTAAGGTAATTTGTAGAATGAAAAGAGCAAAAGTTTCCCATACTCAAATAAAAAATGTAACTAACAGTGGAATCATCAGAGATGCTTTGATACTTTATATTCAACAGTATCATCAGTAAACAAATGGCGTCACAAACCGTCCCAGCAGCAGGAAATTACATCAGAACAGCCCCTGACGTCCGAAGGGTCCTCAGATTCCCACGTATGTTTAGTCATCATTTGTTAGTACATTTGTTCTCTGTGTAATGTTTCTGTGTAAGAATAACAACACGATGTGTCAGATGAACACAGAGCCAAGGCTTGAGAGTTCTGGAAGGAGTTTGTTATTGACGGCCTTTGTGTGAGTCAGGCTCCATGACTGACCCCAGTGTCTCTGTGCAGTTTGCATGTCTGGAAGCAGAACTTTCTTTGATGACCATCAGATTTATAGGGACGCTTTTCTTATCGCGCCTATGAGAGCAGCCGAACAGGGTGGGAGAACAAGGTCTTTTAGAATTTATACCTTGTCAGGGTGTTGGGAAAGCTTTACATTCAAAAGGGGAAGGATCAGGTGAACGAAGTGATTAATCTTGCATTTATTCTACTTGGAAGAAGAAAAAAAATCTGTCACTGCTGTTTTTGGTTTAAAGATGAAGCATGAAGTCTAGTACAACATGACGTTGAAGGGAAATGTAATTTGTACACATTTACATAATTACGATAAAACATCTTGTGCTCTAAAATAAATATGTTTTAAAGTCATAGAAACTACAAACATTGAAAGCATTAAACTTACATAAATTATAATTGGTCTTCAGATGACTTTTCAAAGCAGTAATTTTTTAAGGTTTCCCCAAGAAACACAAAAAAAAAACTTAACTGCATTATGCTGAATGGATCTGGGTCTGCTAATAGACAACAAAGAAAAGTAATAGAGTGAGTACTTTTGCAACAAAGATGCATAAAGTTATGAGGTGAGATTTCTCCTCCTGCAATTTTTTTTTCAATTAGAAATACATTTTTCTCCTTACTTAGAATTCATAAAACATCTTGAATTTAAGGGAAGGAACAACCCAAAACTAAAGGAAAATAATCACGCACAATTCATGCCGAAGCTACTCAAGAAACAGTTTGAACACAAAGACATTTGTCTTTGTGTTCAAACTACTCAGTCACCTTGTGGCATCCACAATGCCAAGGTGACTGAAGCTGTTGTGAGCATCAGGTTATAAAAATGCTTGCCTTTGTGTCCTCTGTCAAAACAAAATATGGTATTATGTTGGGATTATGTTAATTCAAAAAATACATTTAGCTTTAAATGTGATTCATATTTTTCCTCTCCAGACCACGTGAAGAAGAGAATCGCAAATTCTAATAGTATGACAGCATTTTAGCTAATTTTCAACTTTTGCCAAAAACATGTTGTGGGTAAACTGGCATGTTAAACGGTCTATACAGAAAAACTATTATACTTAGATTACTGTTGTGAAATCCTTGTAAGACAATCATGGACCAATTATGTGGAGAAAAGAGAGACTTGCACAATCAAAAACATGGCTTGCAAATCACAGTATTCTGGTCACACAGTAACTCCGAGGAACATTTGTCCCATGGTTGTGCAACTCCAACTATCGGTACTCCTCAGAGCCAAAGGAGAAATGTCAACTTCCATGTTAGTGCAGCCAGAGTTTAACTGTGTAAAATATAGATTTTTAGTAAATATTTATTTGCATTAATGTGAATTGCATGATGTATTAGAATCAAAGCATATGGTGCTAAATTATCAGGACTCCCAAGATTCAGCTCGTATAGGTAACATTTTCTCCTGGGCACCTCACTGGATATATCAGCATTCTTCACTTTGTGAGCTCATTTAAAATTTATATGCACACACACAGGCAAAAGTGCATGTTCCATCTTGTTCAAAATAGGCTTTTCGCAATAAACCGAAGTCTCTTCACTTTGTTTTATACAAGAATAAGCAGCTCTTCCTAATCAATGTGCAAAGGTTGTCTGACAAGTGTTGGTTGTATATGCCTCACCTTTGACCCTGCAGTTGCTCCTCAGTGAAGCCCTCTCTGCTACCTAATCTCAAATGCCTTCCCAGCCCCACTCTAATTCATTACTTCCCCTTCCACTGCCCTGCCAGGGTCACAGTAATGACATGCAATGCGCCGGACCCAGTTATGACCAAGGCCTGCGTTTGATCTTCCTTGCATCCCGCTGATATATAAATGTTTTTGTGAAGGCACCGCTATGTGTTGTGCATTTACTGTCCTTCGGTTGTAAACTTGCACTGGTTTTATGCTAATTAACACAAAAAACAGCCATTCCAGACAGATGTTTTACGCCTCCTTTCTGCTGAAAACAGTGGGCAGTGTTACTGCTGTGATTAAGGCAGGAGAACAATAGCTTCAGCAGAGATGAGTGTGTGAGTTATGGTGTCACTGGGAGGACCTTAGTCTATTAAGGAGTAGTAGGGAGTTTGATGAAGGTCTCAGGAGAATGAACTTGAATAAAGATGACGGACTGCAACAATTCAGTTTCCGAAGATAAAAGTAATTTTGGATAAAAAACCCCCCCAAAAAACAGCAAGAGTATCAAACTATAAAAACTGACTTCGATTCCCAGGCAGAACAGACACCTTGAGAAATATATGCATCTCTGTCTTGTTCCACAAGGTGATGTTATCTGAGGTAAACGTTCGCAGGCTCACAGCAAGGTCAGTTAGCTACGTCTCATTTATTGGTATTTAAAATGATTTGCAAATGTGGCCCCCGCATACATAGTCATTAAACACAGGTGTCTCGGATTACTGCCATGGTTCACATATTGCAGATGAAGAATAGGGCTGGTTTTACATTCACTCGTTTGCACAGACATGACATAATAAGCAATGAGCTCACGACTAATTTGACAGTTAATTTCCTAATGAATAATCTCATGTGTCTTGTGTCTGCTGAGGAAATTTTTACTCCTATGCTGCCATTAGCTTTCTCCTATACTTTCTTTGGTTTGCTCTACACACCAGGGTGATGTAATAGTTTTAGCCTCAGTTCTCATCTGTGCAGACCAGATTATAAACTCACCATGTGCCCTGATCAGTTTTCTCTTTTGGCTTACATTTGCTTTAAATTTAATTTGTCTGAATCAATTGAATTTGGAAAAATCACACAGAGGAAGCATTTAAACACATCTTTAGCAGAATCCCATAAAATTTGTACTTTTAAAGAGACTAAGAAAAGCATTTAAGTTAACACATTAAGAAATGTTTATTTTCTTTTAATATCATGCAAACTCTTGCCAAAGTATTTCCATTTTAAGTTTTAGTGTGAACCTAAAATCTGCTGTTGCTCTTGCACCTGAGTTTCTCCATTGCGGGACAATAAAGGCTGCTTCTGCTTCTATCCCTTTAACTTATTCTTTTGTCATGTTACAACCAGAAACTTAAAGATATTGTATATAGATCAATATACTGTTGCACTTCTATGTGAAGTTTTCTGGGGAACGTCTCTGACCTTGAGCTGCATATTTACAGACTAAAATTGTTGATGTAACATTCTTTGTTACGTCAAGGTGTGCCAGAACGGAGAATAGAGAGCATCAAAGTTATACATATGTTTTTATCAAAGACAATTCGTTGAAGCTTTGACCTTATGTCTTAGGCTAGCAGTGTCAGAGCTACAAACTTGAAAAGAATAAACAATAAAGAACCTGATAAAGAATGTTGGTTCTGTTTTGGGGACTACTGTGGAACATTTGGAGATCATTGTGCAATAAAGGATTGTTCATGAAATCAGGAAAATTGCAGATAACCTTGAACATCCTCTTCATGAGACAGTTCCACAACAACACTGTCTTCAGTCAGACGTTTCTCTAGATTTGTAATAACACAGACTGCTACAGGAGAGCCTTCCTGTTCACAGTCATCGGCGTCTACTACAAGACATAGTATGAGTTACAACAACATTAAATTTCCTTTTGAGATTAATAGAGTATTTTTTAATTGAATTTAATTCGAATGTTTAGGGTATTTTCCTGCTGAAAGGAAGACCTACTCTCCAGCCTGATTGTCTTTTCAGTCTCTAGCAGGGTTTTTACGTGATTTCTTTATAATTAACTGCACCAATCTTCCCATCAACTTAGTCAGCTTTACTGCTAAAAAGACAAATTCCTACAATATGACGCTATAACCATCCTGTTTCATTGTGGAGATGGTTTGTTCAGGGTGATGTGCAGTAATACCTTTCTGGATGTACGTTGCATAGCTCTATTTTAGTCTCACCTTACCGGAACAGCTTCTTCTACATCTATGGTGTGTTCCCTCCATGGCTTGTGACAAACTATAAACAGGAATTTTTGTGACTTACTTATTCCCTGAGTTCCATAAAGGTTGTGCTTGTGTGAATGCTTGTGTAATTATTGTACTTTTAGACTTTTTCGCATAAGCTTTGGATCTCTGCTCTAGAGTAACATGGATCTCTGAGTAGTGATCTCCATGCTTGGTCTGCCAGCTCAGGTGGATGGTCATGTCTTCTTAGGTTTGCATTTAAATTTACTCTTTATAATAGTTGAAGAAATATGAAACATTGCATAGTCTCGTGTTTTGCAAGCCTCCTGCATTAAGTTGAATTTTTATGCCTTTGATATTGTGTAAGAACCTAAAAAACACAGAACAGCTGTGTTTGCTAATTAGGTAACTTCTGAATGGAAATGACTGCACTGTAAGTATGGTTTACGTTTGAACATGACCCAAAAGCAGACAAGAGAAAGGGAGGTAATTGATGACTTATTAAAAACTGAGAAACTTAGCAGCAAAACAAGGACACATCTGAATACTTTCTGGTGTGTGTTGTTTCTACATACCTGAATTAAATAATTAGATAATTAAGACTCTGTAGAAGTTGGCTGCTGGCTGACAAGGTTATCTGTTTATTTTATTCAGGTGTGTTGGAACGGGGTCAAATCTAAAAATCTGAACTGACGTTTGACGCCCGTATCACAAATGATCAAACCTAAGAAAGTAAAACACATCAAACCTTCAGTGGATTTACAGGTAAATGTAACTCTCAAAGAAATAAAACTCATAAAATTAATAAATTCAATAAAATTTCAGTCTAAACAGTGACTTAGTGATTTGTCTTCAATAAAATGTGTCTTATATAGGAAGAAGGAATTCTTGCTGATAAAAAGTGCAAAGTCTTTAGGAACATATGTTTAATAAAGTATAATAAAAATTCACAACCTTTTACCGGTGCTGCCAAACTTCAGTTTGTGTTTGCAGTAATACGTCTAATTGATGCTTGACATCATGTTTCAGGTTGAATAAAAGGCAATATATGAAACACATATCTATAATAGTCCCTCCAAAGTCAAAGATCTCTGCAGTGAAAATTATTGGCATAATGCAAAGAGCTCAGGTTAATGACAGCTGCTCCCATTATATCACATAAAGTTTCATAGTTTCAATAAAGTTGTCCACCATTACTGTGCATTGGCTGCCCCCTTTTTGGGAAATCTAATCCTCGTCATCCTCGTCACATCCGTTTGATGTAGCCGTTGCCTACTCCATCCTTGCGCGCAATTCCTCATGTGGTTTTTCATTCAGGCGGCTGCCAGAAGCCCTCGCTGTGCCTTCCATAACTCTTACGTCCGTGAAAGATTTTTAATTAAAATGAAGACAGCTGGCTGAACTGTGGAGATGTCACAAATAGTTTTTGCCTCCAAAGAAGCCTATTATGTGCTCCAGACATCAGATTGCAGGCAATTCCAGCTTTTTTGAAGAACTTGTTAATCACGTCTTCTGCTTAATTCAATTATCAACAGCTGCAGATTGATGCATCCAAAGACAGCGAGATAGGGAGAAACGGAGAATTCAATTGCTTTTCCTCAACTTATGGGTTGTCATATGTCCCCTTTCTGTATTATATATTGGTATGATGGTGACCCCATGCATTTACTGTATTGGATTTTTTTATTACTCACCTTTGAGCTGGTGCTAAAGAACAGGCAGTGACCCGTCGGAGTGAGCATCAGTGACCTGTTCTTGTGAGTACGAGTGTGTGTGCATTTATACCTTTTATAAATACATGTTACACAAATATGTTTTTGGAAGAGTGACAGTCGGTTTGTCTTGTCAAGACTGTGTGTTCGCCAGGGTCAGATGGCCAAAGGGGATCTGAGAGTTGATTTGATGTAGCTAAGACATGGAAGAGGTTGACTGCCAGGGTGAGTGTGGGAGCTGGAGAGTTGGAAGGTCATGTTCATAAATTGTTACCAGTGAGCTGAGGCTTAATTGAAAAAGCTGGAGACGGAAGAGACCCTTGATCTGCGGCCCAAGACCCTTCCTTTGTGACCTCTATGTCTTCAGTCATTCAAGTGTTCTTGGTCAGTCTTTGACAAATATAATGACATTTTTCTATGGTTTCACATATTTAAATAATTCGGCGTCTGCCGTTTTTGTTTGGTTTGTCTTTTATCTTTCTATTTTGTATGCATTGTTGCTTACAGTTTTTCTATTGAATTTCTCATATCGTTCCCAGCTTTTGAGTAACAGTAAGTCCAATTCTCAAAACAATATGTACTAAAAGAAAAACACCATCCATTACCTGCAAAAGGTATCTCTTTCTCAAAACCGTTATTTCATCTCTCAAAAGGAAATATTTGTGTCGATGAACATGCAGTGCCTCAGAATGACAAGTCCTTGTTTTATTGTGTACAGATAAGAAAGTCAATCTTGTTAGTTCTGTTGTCAATATAAATGTGTAATATTGATGGCTAGTCCTCTGTTTGTTCAGGAAGTGACATGTTGAATATAATAACTAAGACATGGAAGTGGAAACATTATGTTTTAGGCTGTACTTCTGATGAGGGCACAAGAACATTTCACTACATTAAAAGAGTCATGAACAGGCTCACTTGCAATAAAGGATCCTTCTCCTCTGAGCCAGAACTATAAACATAGGTAGAGAATGGGTCTCCCAGAATATCAAAATGCACAACAATCGCATTCAGATCTTTGAGAGTCTAAGCTAGTCTCTGGACTTCAGCTCTACAGAAAATCTGTGGATGGAGTGTCCAATCAACACTCAAGAATCCTCAAACATTTTGAGAGTTTCTTTAAAAGGCGAAATTAAGTTAGTTGTAAGTGGATATGTTCACCCAAATCCACTTACAAGTTTTCTGTGTTTGTGTGTCCCTACATTGAAATTAAACTCCTATAATATTTTAAACTAGAAGGAAGTGAAGTACCCTTAATTTTCATTGAAGAATTTATTCTAATGCAAAGTGTTAATAGCTCCAGTTTGTTGTAACATTTTATTCCTTTTATGCTTCCATCCTACAAGATCTCTGACCAAATACGTTGGCCTTACTGATATTCATCTGACTCTGTCCATCTTTCAGCTGCTGTTTGAGATAACCCCACTCCTGTGTTGACAAAGCAACGGCTCATTTATAAAGCAGAGCTTCCAGCTTCCCATCCCCTATGGACACTGAAATCTCTCCACCAAACAAAGCAATCATAAGCATGAATAGGAGTCTGCTGTGAAACTCGATCCAACGTGTCTGTACATTCTACACAGGTGATACATAGTCGCTGTCTTTTGAAGAGGACCTGTTAGCCGACTGAGCATTTGGCAAGAAAGAAGGGAAATCTGTCATTTCACACAGGGAGGAAATCTATCCCTGGTTTTCATTGTTCTGAATGATAGGCAGGAGATGCTTTAACATATCATTTTGACATGCTGGGCGTTATGACACGAACAGTTTTACTCCTTCATTCAATGAAGGAAGGAAAGTTCTTCTCATGTTTCCAACAGGGATAAAAATGTGGTTGTTCTTTTTAATCACATATTTTAAAATGTTGCTTTTGTTTAAAATGGAACAAAAATAACTGTTTTCAAAACCTTTTTCCAAACACAAATCTGGAAAGTGTGGTTATTTTTTACAAAAAAACAAGGAAGGTTTTGAGCAATACTAATTGCAAAATAGCTCAAGTTCAAACAATTCCAACATATGAATATGTATTGATCTAAACCAATACATTGATTGATCGGCTGCATTTTTTAGAATCCACTGTTCACTGTTGCCATGCAGCAAAAAAGGTCCTGGGTTTGAATCCCGGAATGCTAGTTCAATTGAATACTTTAAATTTCCTTTTAGGTGTGAGTGAGTATGTTGCCCATCGATGCACAACACAAATTATTGCAGGGACGTCAGTGCACAAGTCTGTATGCTGAAATTTAGTATTTTTTTTCTCATGCTTTTTAAACCCAGCCTAAGTGCACCTGCCTGGTAAAGGCTGATTTGAGATCTGAGAGCATGAACCAATGGAAAAGATACCGATCTTTGTTTTTTGTCTTCTTCTTCAAAGGCAGGTGCAACAGACCGATAATGTAGCACAGCAGCCCATATCCTCCAAACAAGCAAACCACAACCGATGAGTCAATGATTTAATGATAAAATCAAATCTTAAACAGAGACATGCCCCTATCTGAATTACCTGCAACCAAAAATTGATAATACTGGAACAGTAATCTTTCTGTATCATGGACTATTTCTCTCTAGACAACTGACAACATCCTAAGTTACAGAGAACAACCTTAACAAAAAGTTTGTACAGAAGTAGTGTAAATAATCCTACTTTTCAACATTAGATTGATCAACTTTCTTTTGCTCGTATGGCACTCCAGTGTTTCATGAAATCAGACAGAAATATCCCTGTTGATAATACCTGTTGGAATATTATGCACTGCATGATAGGTCAGCGCATTGTCCCTGCATTGTTTGGTGAAGCTTTATTTTAAATGAGCCTGAAAACACCTGTTTCTATTTCCATAAAGCATGTCTGTTGTAAGAGAGATGCTCGTGCCTCCATATGTCGGAGGATTTTTACACTTTTCAACCATGTCATAGCTCTTCCTTGTCAGTATGTCAGCCATCTGCTTTAGAACAGTTTTAAGCGCGTTGGGGGTGGGACTGGGGACTTTTTATGACTCAGAGGTGTGAAACTCACCCCCTCTTTTACTCCAGATGCTTGTGTGCCATCTCCTCCACTGTGTCCACCTGAGGTCCCAGGACAGCAGTTACGGAGGGTGATTGCTCAGCTCTGGTCTGCTGGCTGCCTCTTCGTTAGGGTGCAACAGAAACAATCCCATTAAGTGGTGGATCGCCTTTCACACAGATTACTGAGCATCTGGCAGTCCTGCTGGAGAGGGGGACAGAAAGAGATTTTAGATCATGAGGTCACAATGTTGGGGAAAAAAAGATGCAGATTAAAAACCTGAATCAGATTCACCTTTTGTAAACAGAAAAAATAGATTTAAACAGATCTAAATTACTCAGGCTCATTTAAATTACTTTATTAGACTCCTATATTTAGAAATAAGGGCGGTGGATTTCCTTACATTTCCCAGCTTTAATGATACATTTATAATGTAAAAAGAAATTTAAATAAAGTCAAACTGATAGAAAAAAACTAATAGTACAATTTGCTAAAAATACTTTTTTATTTTAAAATAAAATTATTACTATTTAACAAGAAATGGTGCAGAGACCACAATCACCACTTGTCATATAACACGCACATAAACGTTTTAGATGAAAACATAAACTTTTTCTTTTTAAAACTTAATTCTTTAAATTGTCCCAAAAAAATTCCCCAGAGTCTGCCAATATTATGCTGGTCTCCTTCTTTCTCTTTTTGTTGTCTCACATCTTTCAATGCTCTGCCGATGCTTCATACAGTCCAGTTCTTCAGATTGGTGTTGTGTTCTGGTCTCCGTGGGGCTTTGGGCCAAAGCGATGCTGACTCACTTTAACCCCGGGTGAAAGGTGAGAACTCTGAGAACAGAGCGTTCTGGTCTGCTAGAGAAGACCTGCGTGCTCTGTTCTGCATGCTTGAGTTTGGGAAAAGGGGGTGACACGATGATGAAGAGCAAAGAATAGGTGACAAAAACAGAGTAATGAGAGAAAAGGATTAGTGAGCGAAGACAAATGAGGGAGATTTAATGGTATATTCAGGGAGAGTTTTAAAAAATACATTAGTGGTTAGTGATTAAAAACTTTGTATCAACCACATTGTAACAAATTTGTTACTGAAGTATAAAAAAAACTCATGCTCCCATCCATCTCTTTCCTAGGTCAAATGATGCGCAGTGATTTATTTTTTTTTGTTTGTTTGTAGAATTTCTTGTCCAGCATTTTTACAAGTAAACAAACTGTGTGTTATGGAGCAAATTAAGGTAAAAACATGTATGGACTTTTTTTTTTCACGTCATAAAAGGAATAATATTATCATACCAGAACCCTTCATCTTACATATTGGAGAAGAAGAAATGGATTCTGAACATGTACTTATGGTGGCCCTGAGGTGCAAACCACTTCAACATTAACATAGCACAATTACAAATTACAAAAACACAACATTAACGGAGCACAATTACAAATTCAAAAACACAACATTAACGAAGCACAAAAACACAACAACATTAACGAAACACTACAACAATTAACAAAACGGAAAGGGTATGTCCCAGTTGGAGACCTGAAAGATCGCTGATTGGACGACAGTGCTTTTGAACCGGAAGTTATTGCTTGAGCGGGTCGGCCTGTTGTTGCGATATGTTATAGCGCCCGCCATATTGAAAGTGGCTTATCTGCCAGCAAGCTAATACAAATAAATGGACCGAACTTTGTAAAGTGCCGTTCTGCAAAGTATTTTAAGTTAATGAATGTTGCTGACACAATCTCTCACACACTATTATATATAGGAATGGAAAAAAAAAAAAAACTAACTAAGGACAACGTTTTGAACTCTTTGATTCAGTTTTTGACAGGAATAATCTATAGCTGACGCACCTTGTAACTGTAAGCCCAAGTTAAGATTTGTCTAAAAATAGGTGCATCTACAGACCGCAGGACATAGTCGGACATCTTGACAGGTTTGTGATTATTGCAACAGATTCAAGGGTGTATAGTCTTTTGTTGAGTGGCATTATTGAGTGTGTTGAGCACCTGCCAAGTATCTCGCCTTTGTTCAACCTGGCGCATTGCTCACATTAATTAACATTTCCTTCCTCATGAACCAGGACAAGGTCCCTGAGAGGGGTTCAAATATCTCACTCTTCCAAAGATCCATTGTCCTCTGTACCACATGTGTTGAAACACCAGTAGGTACAGAGCACATGATCTTACATGTAACATGTGGTCCACCAAATCCAACATCTTGTTGTTCATTCTTTTGTTGTAGCCACAGATGACTACACTGACCACATGGCGGTGAAGGCCAGTAGAACGACCTTCCCTTGCTTCTGGTAACCAGGAACTAATATCTAACAAGAAATGATTAGTTTTATTATTAATTTTATTACTGTTGTATAGTTATCTTTGTCTCAGTTGTCTTTAAGCATGTAGTTATATGTATTGATAATTAGATCAATTAGACAATTAGACCATTCCTGCTCTGAGAGGAATTTTCCCAACAGTAAAAATTCAAACATCCCTCTCCTCAGCAACACTCTTCTGCTCAATCTTGATCATTTCAGGCTGTTTTAAATAAGCCAGAAAGCGTAGAGCATTTGCTGGGTCCAACCTGGGGTCCCGTTCCAGCAGGAAAACCTCATAAATGACGCTTCAAGCATATATGTTGGAATTATGTCAAGACATCTTCAACCTATTTCTGTGGATGAGTCCAGCCCCACACAGGAAGGTTATTTCAGCTGCTTTTATCCAGGATCTCATTCTTTCTTTTCTGATCTGTATTTCATAATCATTTTGGTTAAGCTCTATCGTCACCATAACAAACCAAAGCAGTGTAGTAGACATTAATCAAAAATTATAAGTTGTCTTTCTTTTCAGAAAGCCAGGTAATATTTGTGCCTCCAAACCTGTTTTACATAATTAGACTGAGGGCAAAAATTGACCTTTAGTTTGTAAAGATCCCAAACCCTTTATCTGTGGAATTAGAGAAAATAGTTGCTATCAGTGTAACTCGGAAGTTTGGGTTTGAAGACTCATATCAATTACTCATTAAATTTATTATTTTCATTTAACTCACAATTATGAAAGGAATTACATGAATCCACCTGTAAATAACCACTTTGTTTTATTTTTCTGTTGACGTTTCAACAATTTTTTTTTTACACTTACTGCAGCTTATGTTAAAACCTCTAAATGTTGCCACTAGACAATTTTGAAGCATTTTTCATCTCCTTATTTTATGAATAGATCTTTCAAAAATAACTTGAGTGTATGAGCTCCATAGCTGTCAACCACAGCTTACCGTAAATTACTTCTCACTCCCATTTCAAATTCATATGGTGGTTAGACAGGTTAAATTATTTTATATATATCACACTGTAACCACGCTGTTATTTGACATTTGTCCTTTTTCTGTTGAGAAATGATAAAGAATGTGACGGATATTGTAGAAGTAGGGGCTGTTTGAAGAGTAGAGCATATCTAAAAAATATGTATAGCAAAATAACAATATAAAGTTGCCAACATGCCTCATGGCTGTCTTTAGAACAAAACAGATGCGCTGTAATTTATGGCCACTTTCTGTGATTGGAGGAGAGAGCTTTGAATCGATCTGGGACCTCTCTCTTTCACCTGTTAAGAGCTTTCCTCGTAATTGGCCACCGCCATCATGGCTACTGCCAAATCTGAGGCCTTCTCTGTTGCACAATAGTATGTTAGAGTATGTGTAAACCGTGCCTATTTTTCTTCTGCTCTGACCATTGATTTTTAAATAAAGTATCAAAGAAAATCAATAGTAATCAACAAATAGTAGGCAACACACAGTAGTGTCAGATCCCCGGGGCAGAGCTTAATCATTTTAGACGCCTGGCACAACACAGGTACAAAGGATGCACAGAAAAGTTGGGAACCCGGTAGAAACAGAAGGTGAAGTTGGATGAGACATTTGTCATTAGAAAAGAAGTGAGATAAGGAGAAAGGATTGGCAGGCTCTGCCTCCACAAACCCGAACACTTCTTTTTCTTTCTTTTTCCTCGCTGCTATTCCTACTTTTCTCTGGACTGTGACAGATCATTCACCCATAGTTTGGGGCGATTCGTGTAAAAACATTACAGTATCCCTCAGGCTGGAGATCTAGTTACACCAAAACAAGGCTTTTCCAAAGGAATCTGTCAAAAATACTTAATCATTTTCTAAGCGAACTGTGGAGCTAGTAGACTACCTGCCGCTCACTGTCAACACTTAGTCATCTATCAAAGTCACATGTATCTGTACCTGAATGCTGAGTCGATGTTAAATCCAAACAAGTGACAAAGTGTGACCAAACCCTAAATGAATGACACATAAAATTGCTACCCACATGTTAAACTTCCTTAGTTTGCAATGTGGGTATAACAATGGAACCACTATCTGTTCGTACCCTTGTTTCATAAAAAAAGAAAAGTATATTCATGAACTAAAATATTTATTTTATGAGGTTGACTGCAGTAAATACATGCAGATGCAAAAACACAATTCGTTTTTATTTTTGCGTCGGTTTGCAGGTCTTTCTTCAGCCATAAACACAGTTGTAACATTTCTCAGAGACAAAGATGTTGTATTTTTTATTAGTATTTCAGTCAATAAAGAACTCAAGGCCTACGAAGCATTCCCCAAAACTTTAAGAACATTTGAAAGGACAAAAGTCCGTCCAAAGAATGATTCTGAGAGCTGTAGTTTATGTTAAGTCCTCCTGATCTGTCTCCAATAAAATAACAAAACAAAACGTAAAGCTGTTTTTATGAAAACCAATATGGCAGCAAATCTCTGTTTTCTCCATTTCAGCTCATCAGCTTGTTTCATTCAGAGGAGTTTATTCTTTAATAACCACACCTGCGGTACCTGTATCTCAGCAGCTTTTGAGTCATAAGTAGAACAAGACTTTTAATTTCAGGATTGTGTAGCGATCAGATCAGTGCTGTGAACTGTAGGATTTCTTCATGAGACTGTGGGATATGGGCATGTAAACATTCAGAGGTGATAGGATAAAATTACACAACAACCCACAGCTGCTACTGTCAAAGGGCATGTCATTGCTGGAGTCATTTCCTGTACACTGATGGTTTGATAGCGAAGTTGACTCTCGCCCTTTTCTGCAGAAGTGAGAGAAATTTAGGTAACACTAACAGAATTATAATTTCTCATATAGGTTAAGGAATACTGAAGCATTGTTATATCTTTTTTTTTTGTTTAAAATTTAGTAAAATGTTATGTAAAAGGTACACCGAAGTGTTAAAAACTTCTGGTTTGGCTCTATAGACTATAGTGTAGTTTAACGCTGACCCTCCCCCTCTTTGTTGCTTTGCATTGCTGGTCAGTTGGGTGAAAAAAGGCCTGCTAAGCTTTTCCCTCAGGAAAAGAATCAGCTACTGGGAAAAACATGGACTTAGTCATTATGTGGGAACCAATGAGATCTCTCTGCAGTTAAATAAATTATTGTCATTTCATGTTACTTCAGGGACTGTAGGGAACAGTGTTGTTTTTTTATTTTAAATAGAAAAAATTAATCCAGACTGAGTTTTATCTAATTGTCCAATTTGTATTTTTATTTCTTCTTGTTTTGCACCAGCGTTCTCTTGGGTGTGTGTACCACACTTAGTGTCTTTGAGCTCAAAAATAAATTTAGCCTCTCTTCAAATACTATAGATTTTGTGATTTCCTTTTGTTATACGTTTTTGTAGAAGTACTGTGAAACTGTGATATTTGACTGAAAGTTATCAATTTATTACAATCTCGCTCTGGACAATGCCTGGTTCTGATGGTATCATAAAGTTAGAAATTATTTCAATATTATACTTTTAAAAATGTATTAAAACGTTTACTAAAGAAGGATATGAATGATGATATTTTACAGTGGTTCTATCCTCCAACAATTTCAGACCAAACATTAATAACTCTAGATCATGTCATATGTATGTATATATATATATATATACATATATATATATATATATGTCTTTAGTCTGAATACAAACGGGAAAAAAAGCAATTCTGCACCACATTTCAAGGAACACTTTCCAAGTAAATTTTAACCTAAGATCCATTTGTGCCAAGTTTCATGGTTCCAGCTTCGACGTCTGTCCCTCCAACCTCCCCTCCCCTCCCCTCCCTGTCTGTATCCACCACCGCCCACCTTACCACCAGAGCAGGCTGCAGTGCCAGGCCTCCCTCCAGGCTACAGTGCTGCAAAAGTGACAACATAAGGTCCATTCTGTTCCCTGTCACTCACAGCCTCAGGCCCACTGTTAAATGGAAAAGGCTTTTAGAGGCTGTAAATGGGGAATGGAGGGAGAGAGGTAGGTGGGTCACAGTGGACATGTCGGCCTTTGTGTGCCTGTGTGTGTGTGTGTTTGTACATATCCTACTCACAGATGCGTTATAGTATATGTGGACTTTTAGGTATGTGTGTATGTGTGTGTGTGGCTCGCACCAGGGAGTTGAAGAGATTTGTGCGTAAATAAGGCTGGATTAGCCTGTAAATTAGTCTTTCAGGGTGACCTGTGACTATCCAAAGACTTTCAGTGTTTTAGTATTACAGAGCTGTGTTTTTGTCTCATTTTTGACAGGCTTTCTGTACAGCTCCTAAGAATTTCCATGTATCAGTCTTTTTATTTCTACATTATAACAAGCACCTGTTGGATTCGGTTAGCATTATAACAAATGTATTACTTTCACTGAAAGTAATACATTTGAAAGTGTATTTATTTTCTCTAACATTAACATCCATAGTTTAGGATATTACCGTATGTTCTCCCTGAACAGGTAAAGACAGAAAAGAATGGCACTGTTTGCATAATCTATGAGAAACAATTGACATTGTCTTTTAAGCAACCTTAAAAACCCACTCAGTCAGTGATTTCTTTGTGACAGAGACATACCACACAAAGAGGTGAATGTGAGGACAGCTTTAATTAATTGATTATTGGTTGTAATATTTATAAGGCATGGTTGGTAAAGTCTACTATTAATGTATTACTTTGCAGTTGGTGCTGACTCACTGAGCCTGGCAAAAGTATTCATACTACTTGCCATGTTTCACATTTTGCCCCATTAAAATCACCAAGTAATGTACATTTAATTTGAGTTTTATGTGATAGATGCAAAATATTTCATAACTGTGAAGTGGAAGAGAAAGGATACATTATCTTCAAATTTTTACAGATAAAAATATGTGTGGTCTACATTTATGTTTAGTGCTCTTTACTCTGATATGCTCTCTGAATTTCCTTTAGAGGTAATGGAGTCCACCTGTGTGTAATTTTATCTAGGAATTTCTCCTTATTTATTCATTTTACTTGCAAAATAATCAATTGTGGTGCTTGTTTAACAAAGGTGTACTGTAAAATTGATACAAATCAGGTGGTAAGTATATTAGAGTCCATTCACTTGTCTGGTCTTAACTTCGTAATGCAGAGTTCTGTTTCTGCGTTGATTTTTATGCAAAGACAAATATGCCTGTTCTCCGAAATTAAATACTTTTTGCTTCTGATTGTACGTGCTTTTTTCATAACACCTGAAGTAGTTACACTAACCAGCCAAAGCATCATTACTACTAATTTGAAGAATGAAGAAACTCTCCCTTTTATTGCCGTGGTCTGGGGAAAGATTACCTGAGTTCAACCTGGGGAATCAGATGTTTGCAGCAGAACCTCTGGGTGTGGTGTATTGAGGATTTCCATCTTTTAATATTGTCAGATGCAATCAGGGGCCTGTTGGATGGTTGTTTGTATGTAGGGGTAATGTTAGAATGGTTTGAAACAATTAACTTCACATTTTTCCTACTGGACTTTGTGTTTTTGCAACATAATCAATATGAGTAACTTTATTAATTATAATCATCATCAGCTTCATTAAAGGCACAAATAGGTCCATAGAAAAATACTAATAATTAAAAAAATTCAAAAATAAATCACATAAAAATATAATAATCACATGTACATGATTTACAGAAAGGCCAGACTGCCAGTGATGCCATATTCTGGACTTAGAGCTGACTGAGTCATTTTGTAGTTAAAAAAAAGTGCAGATGAAAAAGCTACTTTTAAAAACAATTTCTTGCTAGTTCATCATAAGCACGATGGAGGTGGACGTATTTTTGCATGAGAGAATGAAGGATTAGCTGCAGCATGTCATGCTGTTGTCAGCGGTAGGCGTGATGATCGTCAGCTGAAGGCTCTCACCTGTCACTGCCAAGGCAAAGTTTGGGGACTGCTGGCGCCGGCCCAGTCTAAACAGGAGTCAGCCCTCTCTGCCTCAACAGGTCTGCTTCAAAGAACGCTTCTCGCAGGGAGGGTAAGAGAAACAAAAGTTCAGTTAGGATTTTCACAAGCACAGGGTCACCTTGATCTTTCACTCTCCCTCATCTTGTTCATGCATCCTGCTGCATGCGTGCTCACCCTGTTTGTTTGTGACTATAGTTTGAAACTTTTAACATCCTGTTTTTGGGCTTTAGGCAAAACGTATTGTAGCTACTTACCGCATGCAGGTGCTAATATTTGTTGCATGATGTGTTAATATGATGGTAAACTAACAAACTGGTGTGTTTTGTGGTATCAGACACTAAGACAACCCCTCTTCTTCGGCTTTGTCTCCAGCATGACCCTTCAAGGCTCCGCTTCTGGCTCCTGCCGGGGTGTGTGTGCGTGTGTGTATGTGTGTATCTGAGCTAGATGTGATAGCGGAGAAAAACCATCTGTTTGGCTGGAATCTGTGTGGTTGATATCCCTTCTGTCTCTGTGGCTGCCCTGCAGATGTTTTGGTTGTTTTTAAGCACCACTTTGTTTTTGATTCCTCGTCGTCTGTTTAGAAATGGAGGGATTACGTTCCATCCACTATTGGACATTTGAAGAAGTGTAAGTTAAGCCCACGTGTTGCACCCATGCCATAAAACCGTCTAAACTTTCCACTCATTTTGTGGCACCACGCACAGATTCACAGTCATGTCTTTGGAATACGGGACAAAATTCATCCAAGTGCACAGTACTGTAAGAATTCCAAATGTGTGCAAGACAGATACATATAATCTGCTTTTCATTGGCGGCGAATAAATTTCGTCTTTTGTAGTCACCAGTAAATGCGTGGAGATGTCGACACACTCGACCTTGGCCTTTTTGATTGTCATTAAAATGTTCCCTCTTACCAAGTAATGTAGCAACATGTCACTTTTTTTTGTTGTTGTGTCTTTTGTATTTTTAGCCTTGCACAGAAATTAACCAAATAAGATTTCAAGCCCTATCTTTCAGTTTTATAATACTTGGCGTGCGTGCATCCCGAAATATTTCACTATTGTTTTATACTTGTACAAATGCAGATGTGTATCTATGGAGCAGAAGTGCAGAACTCGTAATTCTGTTGCACAGCTCTTAAAAAGAAGACAAGTGAAGTGACACCATGATGGAAGAATAGGACAAAGAACAAAGTGAAGCTAAGGGTTGAAGACTCTCCCCTATCATTAAAATGTGGTGTTCGGTATGGATGCAGTTTTTCAGTCAACTGCAGTGAGAATATAAAAAGAAAAGTGGATCAAGTAAAAGCTTTATAAAGTGAAATATTGATAAGTTGAATCTTTGTAATATATCACTTGAAAGGACACTTGTAACAAAATTGGGACAAAATAAAAACAAGCTGAAATCCAACTTGGCTGCTAAAAGCATTTAAACAGACCTTCACTTAGAGTTCACATGAAACCAAACCCATATCATTCACCATAAAATCTCGGTAGCAACAGACGTTCAACTGTACATTTTCATAAAAACGTTTTAAAAGTAAAAATACTAGAGCTACATCACAAAGCTCCCTCTTGACAGCAGTTCATCCAGGAACTTAAATACGTTTTATATAAGCTACAAGCTACAGTTCGTCAAAGCTTCTGGTACGGCCCTACTCATGCTAATGTTAATGTTAATATTAACAAATACATCAAAAGCTAGTTTTCTAAATATTTATCCAAGACTGTACATTTATTACATTTGCTTAAAGATATTTATTTTCATACAGATAGCTTATTGGTTTATTTTATATTATTTTCTTTTTGCATTTCAACTTTGTGTAGCGTTGAATAAAGAAAAAAATACAAATGTTTATTATCTCAATACAACTGTAATGAAAAAGTACAAAAGGTCCACTACAGACAGGGGCACAAAGTTACCACTGCTACCCCCCAAACTCTAAAATACTTTCCTCATGTTTTAAACTTCATTTTCACAATCAGGAACAACAACCAGACATAAAATATGGAAGTGTTTCAAAATCTAAAGAAAAATTGTAAGAGACTTAAACAAATATTTATTACTACCTCTACTAATATTATAAAGACACCTGTCTTATTTATGGAAAAGTAAACCTGTGTATTTTCAAGTTTTACCACATACTCTTAGTTGGATTTATGTCCAGATTTTGACTGGCCCCTTCTACCACTTGAATATGCTTTGAACCAAGTGACACAATTGTATTCACAACTTTAGGTTGGCTGCTCCAACCTAAAGTCCACTTAAGGTTTTCTTCTAGGACTTCTCTATATTTAGCTCCATACAACTTTAATGTGTTTCCTTGTACCTCCTGAAATTCATGACCACAGAATGATGCTGCCACCAGAGATTCTTACTGTGGGGGATAATATGTTCATGTATGTTTTTTACCATACATATTTCTTTTCATGTAGGGCAGAAAATTGAGCTTTGCAAATCATCTGACCAGAACACCTTCCTCACAAGTTGCCATGTGAAGAATATGCCATTGTTTGCATCTTAGGCTTAGAAGTCACTTAAAAATTTTCACACTTTTCTGCTCTTCAAGCATCTGCCTTTTGCTATCAATCTTTGAAGGGGATAAGCAGACTGGGCAAATCCTCTGGCATCTGTTGGATCCAGTTTATCTTCCTTAGAGCCTCTTTACCTCAATGTTAGTGGGATCTCAGTGAAAAGTCTTATCTGTCAAAGTCCAGGCAAGGTTATCAATCCTGACCTGTCTCAAGCTCTGGGACCTCAGACCTCACACAGACCGGTGGAAAGAGGGGATGTTGCAGTCAGCGCTTGTTAGTCCCTGACTAGAAAGAATTTTACAACAGAAGTATTCAGGCAACTAAGCTAAAAGAAATACATTTAAAAGTAATTTTTAATCATTTGTATTTTTTTCAACCATCTTCTGTCACTTTCATTTTGTCAGACAGGTTTGTTTTAATTGAAATCCCCCCTACAGTATCTGCGCTCAGCTCAACTATCCAGGTACAAATTAGTCAATTGTTATTCTTGTCAGAGAGAGGTCAGAAGCCTACACTTGCTCCATGTGTTTTGAGTTGGCCTGAGTGGCGAGCGGGGCGGTTAGTGTTGACTCTCCTGGTGAAAAGTGGCCTTGATCCATCTCAGCGTGGTCACTTCCAGGTCAGGCTGTAGGCAGAGTCGGCGCAGGGCGTGGAGGGGGGAAAGCAGGATATCAGAGACAGGCCAAATAAACAAACCCGTCAGCCGTAGCAGGGCCCTTTGACCTCCGCTGTCCCATCTGTTTTCTTATCTACACCGCTGCTAATACTGAGAACAAGTGACACCTCTCTCTGGCAAGCACCGACTGTTTTTCTTCCACTTAGCTGCAGCAGATCTGCACTTGGTGAGGAATACAATATCCTATAACATGTAGAGACAGAGTTATGTTGGCATAAGAAACCGTTCTTATCTAGAATGAGAAAAACATCATTAGGCTTTTCAGATTTTGTCATGCAAATACACTATATGGCTGAAATGAGTTTCCTTCTTTTTTTGAAGACTTAAAGTCAAAGACAAATAAATCCTGTTTGATTTCCTTTTGCAACATGGGGATCTTTCTTAACAGCTGCTGTGGCATTTCAATAAAATACAGCAGATTTGTGATGAATGGGAGTTCTCAGACATTTTTGTGAAAAAGCAATAGATGAAAAAATAGTAAAAAAAAAACCAAAAAAACTGGACAGTAACATGATGTGTGGCCAGTGGCACCAAAACCTTGTTACTCCTGTTTCCACCCTTTGTACTTTGTCAGGAAGGTCAGACAAGATAGATTACTATTGTGTTTATACCCAGACACTTTAACCTATCCTTTGTTCTCCACCCTCTCTTCAGCTGTTGCTTCAGATTTGCTATAAAAGCCGCTAAGAACATTCTGCATGTGGAGGGGTGGAGAGGATAGGTGGCTGATGGTGCCAGTCAAATTTCAGGGGAGGAGTAGGGATCTTTTAATGATTCTCCCAGGAGACCAGAAGGGACAGGCTGAAGAGCTGGACCAGTGATGGGTAGGAGCTGCTGGAGGCAGAGGTTTGTGTAGTCGGCAGAATGAAGAGCGGGAAGGGAGAATGGCGGAAGGGGAGGGGGTCTAAAACAAGCTGTCACATGGCAGGAGAAATCTGCCCCAGTTAGTCACATCTGCCGATGGGCACAAGGACGATGCCTGAGGGCTGCCAAGTCAAAGGTCAAAACGTGGCCCTGCAGAGCATCATATATCAAACCCAGTCAATAAACTGGCTGCTGTCACTGTTACAGACACCAGTACTGGTGTCTTCTTTTCTACAGACTCCTTTCAAATGGAATCACTGCGATTTACAGTTTATTTGCTTCATTTTCAGGTTGCTTTTCTGGTTGTATTCTGTTTACGATCTTTGTTTGATTATTTCATTTAATTAGCCACTCTTTCCTTACAACAAAACAAAACAAAAAAAAATCTGACAAATGATTTCGGAGAGCTTGCACTTCAGTATGTTGGTTTCAGATTTGCTTGGGTAGCTCAGAATTTGATTTGTTTTCTTTTGAACTTAAAATAATTTGGCTTTGCAAACTTCTGAACTCCTTGGTCTCCAACACACCATTTTCGCGTTTTTCCTTTTAATACAGTGAGCTTATTGGGAAGATGATTCCTTGTTATGCAGCCCCTGGTCATTTTAAGATAACTGACAAATCAAAAATAGTTATCTCATTTTCCTTTGGCCAAACAGCAATCTCTCATGTTCTGGAGCCACTTCACTGTGAAGTTTATTTTTTCTAGATTATCTGATCTTGTTCTCCATTTCTACTCAAAAGCAAAGAAAGTGAAGAATGTAGCCAATCCCACCGCCTGCACCATCCCCACCCCAGCCCTCAACCCTCTGGTCTTTCTGACCCTGTTCTGCTCTACCCGTCTGTTAGTCGGGCAAAGCCCATGGCCCCCCAGTGCAGCTCCCTTGGTGACTAGTAATGGTTTATTTTGTGTCAAAGTGCATTTTGGTGTTACTCTACTCAGACTTGCAGGACAAATTCAGCAGTTGTGCAACCTAAACCTGTCATGAGCTCACATGTTTACAACGCTGGCATGCTATTGTTTGTGACACCTTTCAAATACAAGGTAGCCAAGATGGACAGTGTTTACAGGATGCTGGGAGCTGCTAGAGGCTGTGGTTGGCAACTTTGTCTGTTGGGCTGGTGTTTGGAGGCAGATTTGACAGCTGCTGAGCCTATCCGTGCCTGCCCTGTGCAGCCCAAAGGTGCCTGGCATGACACTTCAGGGTCGCCATGTCTTCTACTTTGTTATAGTAAAAGGTATTGCTTTGAAGAATCTACAGTGTTTTGCACTTAGTGCTCTTTACCGTTTTACACATTTTATCACATTACAGTCACACCTATATCTCTAATGAATCAAGATTGTTATTGACCAGCTGAAAATACACATTATTTTCAGCTGAAAGGAAAATGTTTGGCTTGAGCTGAAAATCTCTGCTGTTTAATTAGAGTTGCCGTGGGCCCCGTTGACCACTTCTCTCAATGATAACCTCATTTACCAACCTGTCAATTTCAGTGGATGGCTGTGTTTTTGTGAGTCTGCAATTTTTCCATGCATCTTTCATCTTCAGATGGTTAAATTGATTAATGACATATTGTAACTTAACCCTGATTTAAAATTCTCAATATTTTATGACTGAGCTATCTGGTGTCTGGTGGCCTTGATGACATCCACTGATGCTTACAAATGTTCTCTAACAAACATTGTCCTATTCAAAGTGTGTGGTTGCAACAGTACAAAAAACATAATAGTTAAGGAAATTTAAATACTTTAAATACAAACAGATCTGTTGTCTGAATTGCACATTACTTTATGCACTGCGGTATTTGTTTTTGAACCTCATCCTTGAAACAAGGATTTAAAACAAAATAAATACTCTTCTTGATGTGTGTTGAGCATGAGCAGCTCTCTAAAATGTTGATTCTACTCACACTTTCAGCACTCCCTTTCCAACACAGCACTTCTAACACAGCAAAAAAAAACAATCCTATCCTGATAATATATTAAAAAAAAATTACAAGAGGCTCTCCAGATGCAAAAAAAAACCCCAACACATTTTTGTGGTTTTTATCATGGTTATTTTTTTGTGTTTGCATTGTTATCATTATTTTAGCTGTGTTGAAATACAACTAACACTGAGTCAGTTTCCATCCCCCGGTGTGTCAAATGTGCTGTAACAGTAGCAGGTTTGCCCCCTCCTGCGACTCCCACTGGTCAGCTCTGTCTCTGTTTGGTGACCATCTGTTGCCTGAAATCTAACAGGATGATCATCCTTTTCTCCTCCTTCTCCTTCATCATCTGTCCTCTGCTCTCCCATTTCTCCTCCTCCTCCTCCCCTGTAGTTTTCTGTTCTATATCTCGCTAGCCTTTCTCTACTTCCTCCACCCACAGTGTCAGCTAATTAGTAAGGGGAGGTGGTGAAAAAAGGGCAGTACAAAGACCTCGTCTGGCCCACCCACTGGCTTCTTTCCACCTTCTCCTTAGCCCTCATTTTTAACTTAGCCCTGTCTTAGTCATTTGATTACAGCCATGAACAACAGGACACAAAGGGCTAATCACAGGATACAACGGGCTGAGTTGTGTCGCTCACCTTTGGGACAGTCCCCTTCCCGTCCCACCCTGTCCACCTTTCCTATTATTCTCTGGGCTGCTGCTCAAGAACTGGGTCTTTAATCTAGTTGCCGGTCAGTGGAGCAAACAGTCTGTCTGTCTATTTCCTTTGCCTTTCATTAAAAGAGAGATTGATTTTCAAATTTGCCCTCCCTCCATTATTTTTGATTATATCAGTTACAAACTGCTAAGACATTAATTTTATGACATCAGAGAAAAATTAAAAGCACACAATTCATTAAGTAGGTAAAAGAGGGTAATTACATTGCAGCAAACTAAAAATATTTTAAATTCAGGTTTGTAATTCTCTCCAGAAAATGGAACTCATACATAGATTCACTGTTGACAGTATAGGACAGAATCTTTTTAAAGATCGGTAATCTGTGATCAGCCAGAAACTGCAATCGGTGCAACCCTGCTAATCACTGGAGATTTATTTTGAACATTTGCTTCTTTAATTATTTGGCTTTTCTTTAGCTTTACAAAATATTTAGCAGTTTTTTGTAATTTATTTACTTATTAACCAGTGTTTTTTCTGTCTTGGTTCAGTTGAGTTTACTGTTAATGAATCCCTTTGTGTTGATATAAAAACCTACAAAAAATATGATTAAAATTATACAAAGGAATAAAACAATGCATAATAATAATAATAATAATAAATAATGAGCAGTTTTGAATTGGACAACAAAAATGCCTGCTGGAATTGAATGCAAAACAGAAGCTTTATTTTCACATTAGGACAGTTAGATAAAGCATATTGAGAAATAATTACAAGATTATACCTCACCACTGTACTCCTCCACGAATAACAGATGGACCAAGCAGTTTTTAGAGAAACCGTCCTGTTACATTTAAACTCTGATCTGTTCTGGATAATAATCAATATATTAATCACTTATTTGTAATCATATTATTCACCATTGTTGAGGTAAGTCTGAAATCTAATCAGAAACACTCCAACTGTGAATGTTTTTTTATTTTATTTTATTTTATTTTTTTACTGTTTTAAAGTTATTCTCGAGCTCAAAAAAGTCAAAAAATCAAAACACATTTTCCAAATTAGAAGTTGGATATGTTTGTAAAATCAGGCCAATAGGCTTGTTTTTCACCCTGCCAACATGCCATTCCTCCTGCAGCATGATTAATACACTGGGCAATTGCAATGATGGCCAGCAAGCCAGTTGGATACAGCTGAAGTGAAAGTTTGCTGTGTTTTTATCTAAAATGTGTTGAGACTTGCATGATATTGGAACAAAGCACCCACACAGTGAGGATGTCATACCGTCTCATTGAAGTAGGCAGACTAGAATTACAGCATACACCTTTGAAGCTTTGGAACCGTTGAACAGAAAACATAGCTATCATCAGAATATTTTCCATAACAAAAAAAAAACTAAGTTGTCACAAAATACACCACCTTAAGGGATCCAGAGTGAAAGAAAATCCTCTTTATGAACATGACAGCATATAATTTGTTGTCAGAACTGAGTGCCAGCAAAGAAAGTTAAAAAGAAACTCGTCTAAAGTATCCAATCCAAAATCAAAACAGGATGAATAAATCAATAAACTGTTTGAATCAGAGTTTATGAAACTGCTTTGTGAACTTTCCGACAGTTTATAAAATTATATGGGCAGATTCCATATAATTTGATGAAAATTACTCATTCAGATGTTGGATGACTCATTGTGTGCATCATTGATGCAGTGGTTTAATCACCTTGGTCAAACCTACAGATAAATCATTGACAGTACATCTTTGATAGTTAGTCATGACTCATGCAGATCAAGAATATTACGTTCCAGTAAAACAAATGTAGCTAGATCCATGCTAAAGATTGTGTTCAAGGGTTAGAGTGTGTGGGTAACCATCTCCATAAACATAATAAACTGTAGAAACAGAAGAGTCATGCAATGGCCTTGAAATCAGCCATAGAGAACCTTTAAAACAGGTTGTGTGAGGAGGATTTGGTAATCTATACCTGTTGTATTCTGACCAGTCACAGACCTTTAATAAAGACTTCAGTAAATCATGTCAGTTTGTGAAAAAACATGTCTCCTTCAGGGAGAAAATGGGAAACGTGATATTTTAGGCTTTGATACAAAATTGACTGGAGACAAAGGTCTTTGTTTGCTGTGTCATGCATACAATTTGTTGTCTTTCACTTTTGTCTGATCTTTTATTTGTCCTTATTAGCAGCACAACAGGGTGTAATTTGTATCATATAATTTGATATACTATTTTAAAAGATATTATTTCCTGGACCGTATGTAACGTACAACATGTCAGTGATATTGTCAGAGTGTTTTAGCTTATGTTTTTAATTGTCTCCTAACTTGACAGCTTAGGAAATCAGTATAGAGGGTCTGGTTGTCATGTTGTGTCAGGCCAGATTTGCTTTTCCAATGGGGTAGAATTGGAATTTCCCCATGTTACACAATGACTTAATATTACGTCATATTAAGTCATTAATATGACATAATATTAATGACTTAAAAATTAAGTCTTTAAGTCATTAAAGACTTAATGACTTAATGTCTTAAAGAAAAGTGACAAACTGGAGCGCAATACCTAAAAGACAAATCTTATAAGGGAGAGGATAAGAAATATTGAAAATAGTAGGAGGAAATGGAATAAAAAGCCACAAAAGAAATCTATCAGCTTTTAGAAAGCAATCCGATCAATGCAAATTGATATCAGCTGTTTTGGTGCACAGTGTTTTCAATACTTATTCTCTGTCATTCCACTGTACAACTTAATGTATTGACTTATTTGTGTTGATTTTGTGTGTGTGTGTGTCTGTGGGTTACTCAGACTGTACATCCTGACAGTAACTTCCAATATCATGCAAGTCTCTAGAAATTTATTTACTTAGTCTATCACATGTTAAATACAAATTTCTCCTCTATGCGTGTGTGTGGGGGTGTGTGCGTGTGTGTATATATAGAAATTTAAACACTCTTCATTGTCCCACATATATATTTACAATTACACTTTCTTTTCTGTCAGTATGTGGCAACCACTTTCTATTCTCCAGTTGTTTTTTTTTTCATTATAAATGTTGCAATGATAGTTTTTCTTTCTTTCTTTTTTTTTTTTTTTTTTATCAAATTCTGTTTGAAAATGCCCAAAAACAGTAAATTTCTGGGAGGGACGAAGTGGGCTGATAAAAACTTCCTTCATATCTTTTGTCCAGCCCTCTTTTTTTCTTCTGCAGGGTATGACAGAATGAAAATTTTGGCACAGATGAAGTAATATGCAGTTAAATTAAATTTTTAGAACTTTACTTGCAGAGCAGTAAAAGGGTTTTACCTCAGTTTGATCAGATTCTGAACCTCTGAACAAAGGGAACAAACCGTGTTGAACCACCGTTCAATCACCTGCTGCAACTTGGAAACATACAAGTCGGAAGGATACATTTTTATTTTTAGTTTAATTTTTATATAGAAAATCAGACTCTTGCAATTGCTCTGATGGTGTTCCATTAGAAAAATGACCCTCCTTCTGTGGAAGCTGGACTGAATTAAACTTCCATGTTGCTCAAACAGACCTACTTCTCAGCTTTTCCGTTTCCGTCCCACCTCTTGTGTTCGCCCCGTATGTGTGTGCACTCAGTTCGAGCAACACATAAAAGTGCGTTTCAGCTTGTACACAATGCTTTGCTGGTGTGTTTTGAGTCTAAGATGTGTGCATCAGTGCACCTCTGTGGGTGTGCGTGTGGGTGTGTGTGTGTCTTTGTGGGTGGGGTTGAAGCAGGCGAGTTGGATTGTGAGATTAAGCAGGAATGGCTTGGGGATCACACTGCTTCTCAGAGGAGGAAGGGTGGGAGTGGGAGGGGAAAGAAGGACTAGAAGGTGGGTAAATGAGGGTGGGCTGGGAGTGGGGGGTGGTGCTGTAAAAGGTAAATCTTTGCTCCCTCAGAATAATTTGATCCCTCGGCTTGGCTGGCTGTTCTTGACTGTGTCTTGTTCCGTCCGTCACTGAACAATGCAGCTGGAGTAACGTTACAGGTCGGAGGGGAACACTGATTCTCCAGATTGTTGCTCACTGCCCCACCTCCTTCCTCCCCTCTCGCCACACACACACAAACACACAAGCTCCATCTCTTTTTCACATTGTAGCTTTAACTGGACGATCTTTCTCCCTCTTTTCTCCCCCCCTGTACTTTCATTCTCATTGTGCTTCTCTGCCTTCCTCACCCCATCAGTTTAATGTTGATTCAGTAGACAGGTAGTTCACCGTAACCCCAGCTCCACCACCCACCCGCTCTTCTTTTCTTTTTTTTTTTTACACAGCCCCATGTGCATTCCTTTGTAAAGCTTCAGTATTAAGCACAAGAGTCCTGACCCCTCTAAACACACTATTCATAACACACTGTTCGCTCTGCTCCTTTGTTTAAAGTTCTGACCCTTGTCAGACCTTTTCACAAGAGGGCTCTTCGTTTCACAATGCATGTTTGTTTAAACTGATTCCTCCATAGCCGAGTGGCATTTTTCCCGTAATCTCCTCAGAATTGGTTTACTTCTTCTTTTTGTGATGTCGACGAACGAAACAAACAGTACCTCTCAGCTAATAAAATACGCCATGGTTGAGAGATTCTGATAAATTTTATGTTGCACACGACAGTTACATGCAATAAATTGACTTGTCATAAGTTATTCATAATGACTGGTGACAAAGCAATAATGTTCCAAAACAACTAAATTTTATTAGATTTGATTGCTGCTTGTTCAAGACACCCACTGCCTTGTAAGTGAGTATCTGGTTTGTCTCAGCCCTGATTATACTTGTCGGAAAAACTGAAGGATGCATGAACAGATGAATGCATGAATGGACGGGCACCTCGCCCACTAAGTTTGGGAACTTTTCAAACTGTTTGTAACATCAGCAGTATAACTTTCCCTTCCCTCATAAAACCTTCTTCTCATGTCATGCATTAGAAATCAAATCAAATCCTCAAATGAATTGAGTCTTTTAAGTTTACAGCAACAAATACATTTTCCTATTTTGCAGCTTTTTTCCCCCTCCTCCGCTCAAATGCACCGATAGTCCATTAGTACCGTTTATCATTAACCTCTCTGTGTGTGAGCTGTGAGTCCACTTGGCTGTGTTAGTTTTTCCTCCCTGCAAAAACACAATAATTTCCCAGCGCTAAGAGCCCTTAATGGACTGGAATGGCCACTCTGAGGCTCATTAGCATTAGCCAGCTTCCTACTCACCATTAATGGAGAAATGCTCTTTATATTTATAATGCTTTTACAGAGCAAGACGATCAATATCATAATCTACACAATTGTAGAATATGGAGCAAGCTTTTTTTTTTTTTTCCTTCTTGCATTAGGGAGAACGTATTGGTTTGAGCTGCAAAACATAAAAATACACTGGCAAGGGTGTGGTAGTTTCTTAGAGGGGAATGAATGAATCCAGGCATTATTGAATTTTAAAACTTTTAACTAGTTTTGGGTTTTTACATCAGAAATTGAGTGGCACCCAAAACTACTTTCAAAAAGTACATTTTTGAAAAGAATGAATAAATAAATGGAAGAAGATTGACACATCATGTGAGTTTATTTATACAAAAATAAGATCTGTACTGTGTCATGAAAGTTAGTTTTGGCTTTGGGTAACATTCCTCTGAAATTCTCCTTTAGATCTCAGTGAAAAATGTCAAGAGTGTGTATAAGATAAGCAAGTGGGCTCTGTTTTCATCTAAAGGGGGTTCCCCATCACCTCTGCTTCCCCAGTGTATGAAAGTGTTTGTGCGTGCTCAGGAGGTGTGTGAGAGATTTCTCCTCTTGTGTTATCGCTGGTGTTGAGAAGTGGGAACCAGGAAGGGGGCTGCGAGACCCCCGTGAAGGATCTCATCATTACTGCTTGCAGGTCACTCATATGGACCTAATCTCGGAGCGTAGACTGCGAGAGTCCAACTGTGCACTCGGAAAACACACACACAAACACATGCAACAAAACACAATTGGTCTGAAGCACTAAATGCAGTCAATCACAAAAGTATCCATATTCCTTGAACTTTTACATGTTTTTGCCTCCTTTAATGATCAAATCACCTTATTTTATTGGGATTTTATGACATACGAATATTAAGTAGTGCTTATTGATAAAGTTGAAAGAAATTTACATTTTTTTTTTTCCTTACAATTAAAACCTAAACATATGCTCTTTATATCTACCTAAAATACTTTAAGCATTAGTCGGAGAAGGAGCCAGTGGGACCATGGTAACTTTGGAGGAGCTGCAGGGTTCCAGAGCTCAGGCTGGAGAATCTGTCGATATAACAACTATTTGTTGTGTGTTTCACAAAATTGAAACACACAAATAAAGGGCTGCAAGGAAAAGCTATTTATGAGACTGACATAATGTCCAAATAAGTGTTCACATGTAATGTAGAGGGAATATAAAAAAATATGGAAGACAAGATCAAAATTTAACTTTCTGGCTTTCATGTGTGAAGGAAAGCTAATATACCTCATCACCGTGATCACTCCATTCTACCTGCGAAACATAGTGGTGGCAGCACCATGCTGTGGTGATGTTTTTCTTCAGCAGGGACTGAGAAGCTGATGAACTGATGAGAGCTAAACTGAGCTGAAATACAGGGTAATCCTGGATAAAGTCTCTGCTACAGTCTGTAAGTCACTTGAGACTGCTGGATGTTCACCATCCAGCAGGATAGCATAAACCTTAAACACACAGCCAGAACTTCAGTACAGTGGTTTTCAAGATCAGAGTACATTCTTTGTTTGATATGACCAAATGTTCAGCCCTAAATTTTTAGTTTTAGACACTGTTCATCCAGTATGACTGAGCTTGAGCTGTTTGCAATGGACAAAAATTCTCAATATTTGTAAATCAGGAAGAAACGTACCGCAACAGACTGACAGCTGTACTTTCAGCATAAGGCGGTTTTACAAATTGCCTCAGTGGGGTTGAATACAAATGAAACAGACTCTTCTCATATGTTTTTTTTTTTTCAAAACTGTCTCATTCCACCCACTTAACATTTTATACTAATTTGTGTTGGTCCATCACATAAATTCCCCCATATATCAAAATTTTGCCCCATATATCAAAATTCCCCTCAGATTTGAGGGGAATACATATGCAATGCAGCGTCACAGAAACACAACTTTTATATGTTTCAGTACAGTTGCAGGAATATTTAAAAGCATGGTGACACAAACACACATGGCTCTGCTGAGAAAAACCAGGAAGCTGTAAAAGCCCACAGCAACCACGGTGGTCCACCATGATCTGTCTTTCTCAGTATCTGGTTTTACTGTAATGGACCACAAAAACCACATCATTCACCACAACTCACACACGACATTTTTTAAAATTATGATCAGTCAGTTTTTCCCTTTACATACAGATCATTTGTTTTCCTCTCTCACCTTCCTGTCAGTCTGAAGCTGTTGTGTTTGCTTTGGTCTGCTTCACTATTTTTCAGGGTCTCTTCTCTCCATTTTACTTCCAGTTTGTGTTGACATCATCACTGAACACTCATTACAATATTCTCATTTCCTCTTCATCACCAAGGAGATTCATTATATGTATGATATATTTGGACCAGCTTTCCTGTGCAGATAGTAACTTCTTCAGCAACTTTACCTCCAGAGCGTATTGATCAGTGCTGCTTAAATAAGTCAAGTCATTAACCTAAATGACTATGGAAGCAGAAAAGGATACCTGGAAAAGAGAGACTGGCCTTTCAAGGAATCCCCAGAGCTTGTTAACATGTTTATTCCTCAATTTTTTTTTTTTATTATGAAATTGTGGGTTGATAGCAAGATAAATCACATTATTAAAAGTAAATTGTGATTACTTTTGCCCCATTTGTCACTTTTTTTCTGTTCTCTAATAGTTCATAAGTAGAAGGTAACATTATTCATCTCATAAATGCAATGCAGAGAGAAACCAGCTTTGTTCTTGTGCTATTTCCTTTAATATGTTTGTTTCTTAAGCTAAGCTAAGTGATAGCTACCCTCATCTAGCACAATGCAAACAAAAATTAAGTCAAATTAAAAGTATTAAAGCCTAGCCCTATGGTTTACTCTTAATCTTTTTTTATATTATATTTATTCAGAAATGTTTTGAGGGTGGGAGCTTGGACCAAATCTGATTAAAAATGATCAGAAATGATGGAATTATACAATGTTTCTTATGTATCAAGGTTCATCTCAATAAACTTATTTTTATAAAATTCTGAAATTGCCTGAAAACACAAGCTGTTAGTTGATACATTTGTGGACAAAAAGCAGTGAAAGTTTCAGTTTTTAAGCATTTGATTAACAAGGGGAAAGTTGTGATCTTTTAGTGTTGGATGCATCAGTCACAGGAGGTGATCAAGGAAAAAATGTCTCATTCTGTCACAAAACTGCACTGTGCCTGTAAGAGTACAGGCACAATGCCTGTACTTCAGCTCCTCAATTTTATGTGCAGGTCTGCAAGCAAAGCACATTTATCTTTTTCTCCACTGAGGAATGACTGTAGTGCTCAAAGCAAGAAGCCTATGCTTTTTTTCACATCACATCAATAACCAGCTCCTCAACCTGCAGCCAAAATGTGCATGTAATGTGCATGGACAGTCTCTAAGACGTTGACCGTAAAGGTCCCTAATAAATAAAGACAAGGTTACACATAAAATATTAGTAGCTTTTGCCATTTGTCTGCATGCTGTCATTCTTTCAACCTCCCTCATTCCCTCCCTTATTTCCTAATTTTCCCCTTGCTCTTTCCTTTTTCTCCTTCTCTACACTTATTTGTGTAAGATAAAAATAAAAAGTATACCCCCTTTAATTCTATGGTTTATCCCAAACTACAGAAAAATGCATTTGATTTGATACTTTCAATTTCAGTGCTTCAAAATTGATCAAACATTATTATTATTTTTTTTTTGTTAAGCTTACAGTGGTTAAGTCATAACTGTGAGCAATGTGTTGTTGCAGATGGTTAGAACTCATTCTTTCAATAAATTAATACAAACATATTCCAAGGCTTAGTTCTTGGTCCACTTATTTTTAGTTTGTGTGAAAATTATTTCATATAGTGGTGCAGAAATTCCTGATGTACGCTGATTAAATGGTTTTATATTTAGACAGTATAGATGTCTTGGAATATGAAGAAAAAGGTTTAAAAAGTCACATCTCGCTTAAATATTAATAATGCTGTGTTGATATGCTTTTTTTCAAGTGTCCATTGGTAATGTCTAAACCTGAAGCTTATGAGGTAAAATATAAACTGTCTCAGAAGTAAAATATGTTGTCATAGTGGAAACACATTTAGAATTTGACAAGCAAGCTAAGATTGTGACCAGTTGTAAGAAAATATTTTATACTTTGACTAGGCTGTTTACCATTTTACGTTGTGATAAAATGGTTAAAAAAAATGCTTAAAACTGATCATAATTAATTTAAAAAAAAATAAAAAATTTCAAACTTCAGCCTTATTTTTTTAATGTTAGTAAGGCTCGTAGTTTGCTCAGTGACCTGGGTTTACTCTTAAAACTCCAGCTTCTGTAACTCCCTGACTATTCAGTGGGAATTTTAAAGTGCCATTATGTAAAACTTCTTTCGGATAAATTGCCTAATCTTTATGAGGAGTTAACATATTCCTCTCTTTCTGCAAAACTAAGACTGAACTCTGACTGGGTCAAGTTTAGGTTAAAACTGCAGCAGTTTCTTAAGAAGCACCAGCTGCGTAAGTACAGATGATTATCAAGTTTATCTTCTTGACAGTATTCTAAGTTATTGTTGTTTTCCTGGGTTTCAATGAGCTATATGTTATTAATTTGGGTTTTATTCACATTTTAAATCTTGTATCATGTTCTTATTGTTAGGAACAAATAATGAAAATTAGTTGAAATATAAGGTATATATAGCACATGTCCTTATAAAAATAAAAATATCCAGGTCAATTTAATTATTTTTTTTCCTGCCGTTAAATGTAGACAGAGAGAGAGAGATCTTAGTTTTTCTGTTGTTTGTAAGTTCATGCAGGCACCAGTAGGTGCTGCTGAAGAGCAGCAGTGGTGTCACTGGTGTGTGTCACTGGTGTGTGTCCCCACAATCTGGGCTGAACACCAGCCTCCTGTCAGCAAACCAGACCACAACTCACCAAGTGTGGAGGGAGACACTGACAGAAAAATACCCACAGTGAGCACTAAGTGCTGGTTCACACCTGAGGCAGTGCTTTCACAGTACAGATAAACCGCCTCATCTTTCTCCTTCTGTTTGTGCCTCCCTCTTGCACCTGAATAAAGATAAAAATAACATAGAGGGTGCAATAATACATTTTTTTTTAATAAAAAAAAAAGTTCCTTTTAGTAATCCTTTCATCTAAAATTGTTGGCAACTTTTGTGATCTCAGTCAGGTGGGGAGACATTCAAGTCCCTATTAACTATTTGTAGACGGTCGTAAGTCTGTAGATACATTTTTGTGTCCCATTTTTTAAAATAGGTTTTCATTTTAATTCTGTAAAACTTGAAAGATTAAAATGATAATTTAAGGTGCCATCAAACTGTGCCTAATTTCTCCTCTTACATCGGATTGGCATCGTTACTGATGCCTTTAAAGTGCCACTCTACCGTGCGTGTGATCCTTTCTCAATATTAGATGTAATTTCTAAAGTTATTTATTAGGCTGCCTCCTTGCAAAATCTGTAATATAATGTAAAACTGATGATATTAAAAAGGGCATTTCGGCTCTAGATGTTTTGTGAGTCTTTAAAAAGTACACCTCTTTAAAACCTTTTGATGTAACATGATATCTTTTTGCCATCGCAGATGCGACCTCAGCTGAAAGTTTCATTCTGCGTACAAATCAAAGAACGACACCATGTATATCATAAGTCTGCTGAGCACTCTCCTGATCTTCCAATCCACCTTCTTATTTTCTGTATTCACAGGGGGGTCCACTTTGAACTCGGGGATCCGAAGGTTGGGTGCATGGCCCTGAGCAGGCTAATCCCCCATGATCCCTCACCACATGTGGGATCTTTTGTCTTTTTACTTGAACTCAAATTTTACTGCTTGAATATATTGTAACTCTTTCAAGTGAGCTCAATATCGGTTTCCACATTAGCTCCGGACAGTTAGGATTGACTGCAGATGCACAAATAAATTGTGAGATTAATGATAGGTTGAGAGAATGGCTCATAGGCAAGTAAGGGAATTGTCTAAACTAATAAAAAAATGTAGTTTGTAGCTTCACTAATCCTCTTTCACCTCACTCAGATGAGCCATCTGTTGAAGAATTCAGATTGGACTTTAGGAAGATGTTAAATAAGATCGACTACGGTGCCATGCAAAACTGTTCGTAAGCCTTAAACTTTTTCACATTTTGTCACATTACAATAACTTCAAAAGAAAGTTGCATTTCCTTTATTATTGGGGTTGTGTAGGAATAATTAAAACTAAGTGGTACTCTTAAGAGTGAAAAAAGTCATGACTTCACATGCATTTTGCGGAACTACTCTCCTTTACACTTACATCTGCAAGTGCTTTTTTGGTGTATTTCTACCAGCTTTGCATATCTAAAAAAATCAAAATCTTTGCATATTATTTTTTTTTGCAAAGTATCTTCATCTCAGCCATCTTGGATGGGGGATCATATGTGAACTGCATGTTTCAAGTTTGCTAATATTAAGTTAGATTATGATAGGCTGCATGTTTAGGATCATTGTCCTGCAGGAAGGTGGACCACTGTCTCACTCATAAGTCTCCTGCATAGATTGTCTGTCAGGATTTTCCTGTATCTCGCTCCATACAGCTTCCTATCATCTCTGATCAGCTTTCTTGTTTCTGCTCAAGAAAGGATATCCACAGCATGATGCTGCCACCCTTTTTCCCAATGGGAATGTGTGTTCATGGTGATGTGTAGTAATGGTTTCCCAACATGTTGATTGTTATGGAATTCAGTTTTGTTCTCATTGAAGAGAAGCTTCTTCCACTTGTTTCTCCTCTACATGCTTTATGGCAAGCTTTGAACAAGATGTCTTGTTTTAGTGAAGCCAACTTTTTGACAGAGCATAATAGTTATCCTACCAATATGTCCTCATGCTTGCTGTGGACTTCTGCATCTCCTCCAGCATTAAAATGCTAGAGGATAATGTTTCTTCTTCTTCATGTTAGTTTAACTGGACAATCATGTCTTAATAGGTTTGTAGTTTTACAATACTCTTTGAATTACAGATGATGGCTTGAACATCCCACTCTATAATATCTGTGAAGTTTTTAACATTTTTAAAGCCTAATCCTGCTTTGAAGTTCTCCACAAGTCTATCCCAAACCTATTAGCTATAATCATTAGTCTTCATAATACTGTTTTGGTAATGTTCTCTGACAAACCTGAAGCCTTCGCTGATCAGCTCAGATTGAAATTGAACTACTAGAGCCTATTTTCTCACTTCCAAAGATGGTTGCTTGCACTGGTCTTTATTTAATGGTGGTCCTAGATTATCGGTGCTAAATAGATGTTTCATTGTCATAAATAAATTCAAATTTCAAATACATGCACTGCATAAAATGTTTCCTAAAACTACACACTTACATTTTTTGTATTTCTTCAGCCTGGATTGCATCCAATAATTATTAGCCCCCAGTTATCCCCTACCAGGGTGCCAGTGGACCAGCAGCCATTGACAAGGTTAAGCTGTTTAGAGTAGGTGAAGAGATTACACAGCTTATTATCCACATCTCTCTCTCTCTTTCTCTGTCTCTCTCTCTCTGAGTCTGTCTCTCTGCCCCCGCTGCCCCATGCTCCCCGCCCCCAGCATGGCTGCATGGGGCCACTCCGAAACTTAATACCATGTCTACAACCAGATAAGGCTTTCTTACGGACAGATTAACAATATGCCCATTGTTTGTTTCCCCTGTGCAGTCTTGCAAGCAGGCAAATACAGGCAGCTGAAGCTCGAAAGCTAAGGAGTCAGGTTGTCCTAAGTGAACTCTAGCAGAAAGAAAGACAAACGTTTGAGAAAAAGGGTCCAAGCAGAAGGAAAGAGGAGCAAAAAGATCGAAGGGAAGGCAATGACAGAAGAAAGACAGGCAAACAGTGGGGGAGAAAAGAGGAAGGGGAACAGGGAGAGGGAGGAATTCGGCAGATAGTCTGGAAGTACCGGGTCAAGCGCTGCATTTTTCCTCGGTAACAAGAGACTGGGGAAGGCATGTCAGCAGCCAAATTGCCCCTCAAGCCCACTGACAAGAACTGTCAGCAGAGAGAGAAGAGGGACTCTGTCTGGCCTGCTCTCATGCCAGGGTTAATCACTGGCAATTACAGAGAGGAGGACCAATCAAAAGGCCATGATGGTGCGGCGCCAAAGTGTGTGGCCAGCGGTGCTTAGGTGTCATAAACCACTGAGACGTTAACCAACTCTCCGTCCAACGCCTTGGAAAAAAAAATTGTGGAGGATTTTACATGTGATTTAAAGTTCATTTGAATGTTTGAAGTGGACGCAGCAATGAACACGACCACCGCCTGTGTGTGTACAGAGGTAGTAGAATTACATGGGTGGGGATTCAGAGGTGATGAGGCTTTAAATCGGAGGGGTCCCCTAAGTACCCTGTGGTCCTGAGCACCTGGTGTCAGATCATGTCAGAGGGCGCGGGGCCAAAAATTTTTAAGCTGAGCTGTGAATCTGAGCGAGTGATGAAAATGAAATAGTGCAGATGGATGCAAAAAAAAAAAAAAAAAGCTGCACTCTTACGGGGTAGAGGACCTTGAACACTGTTCAACTCCATCCACTTCACAAAATATAAAATATTGTGAAAAGGATAATAAATAGTGGATGGTATGAATATATAAAAAATGAAACGCAATAAAATTTGTGATTGTAGCATATAAAAATGTGAACATATTCAGGAATTGGGAATACTTTTGCGATACCACTGTATAAACATTCATTTTAAGGATAAAAAATCCTAATCAGCAAATCAGTTGTGACAGTGAAAATTGTTAAATTTGTTACATGTGAAAATTTGCCAACAAATTTTATGTCAAAATTACTTTGCAAGGTAAAACGTAAAACTAAATAATTTTATTAAATTATTGGCCATACTCCTTTGTTGATTCTTTCTGCTGCAGTCATAATATTTCCACCGTTTGTTTTTATAGCTCAGTTTTCTGCAAATATCTCCCACGGTTTGTATGTGAATTGATGACACTGGTTAGATTTCAGCTTTGCAGATGCTGAATATTCATAAGGTTTGTCTCTACATTTGTGTCGAGTTGCTGAGCAGCATAGACTTCTTTTTGTATTCACGCGGTGACAGTTGACAGCTGTTTTTCCCTTAATAAGATTAGGCTAAAGAAATTACTTGTGCACTCTTTAATCTGCTATTTAACGGAGGGGGCCACCTGGGGCCAGCCTTATCCCATCCACTCTGAATGGCTAATCAAAGAGGGCTTGATTCGCACAGGGACAGAGGCAGCACTTGAGAGCACATGAAATCTGTGCCCGTAAAAGGGTGATAAATGTATGATTCCCTAGTGTTTCATTTCTTGTGTTTTAGTTGACATTTTTATTTTGTATTCAGTAGTAAAAGTGGGACATTTTTCTCCATTTATTCCTGTGCTCAAATAAAGCTTACACAGCATCTCCAAGTGAAATCAATGAAGTTGGAGATATATTTGTGTTACAAGTAATGTTTTACACAGTAACGTTCCCTCATACAAGCTGTAATGAGAGTCAATACACAGTTATGGCAAAAAATATAAAAGGTGCCATATTTAACACATTTTCGCTTATTTGAGTAAAACACAAAATAGAAACTTCAAATCTCATGGCACCGGTTTCCACGTAGCATACAGCGGGGAAAATTAGTATTAAACAGACAACAGTTTTCTTTCCACATTGAACATTAGTGTTGCATATTTTGCATTTTTGACAGTCTTATTTTATTCTAGTTTCCATGAACTCAAGCAATATTTGACCAGTTGCATTTATCATCCAGCCCTAGATTCTCACAAAGCCAATTTATTTATAAGGATTTAAAAGAAAGACGAGTGGAAAATGTGGGTTGATCCTGATGAACCAGATAACTTTCAAAACTGATATTTTCTTAAAATTGAACAGCCCTGATCAATATCACTCAAAGTAACCTAAGTATTCTCAAATTTAACTCAGGAGTTTCTTAATTTTACTCATTTTTCGTTTGGTTAAATTAAGTCTGTGACTAAATCTAGTACTAATCGTTTTTATGAAAAACGATTAGTTTCTGCTAATTCCAGATTCTCCCGTAGCTCTTTATGAGATCCTAGTCTCTTGGACAACTCTTTTGACAAATCGAATGACTGTTTTGTCTGAAATGGGGAAATGGTGTCCAGAGCACCTGTTTCAGGGTGGTTTGCATTTCAGTAGGGCTGTTCAATGTCTGCTATGCTAGCTACTGGGACATTCAGACATTTAGAAACACATCATCAACCAATGCTATCAGAATATTTTAAAACAATGGGGTTATCAAAACCTTCAGAAAACTCAGTTTTCCTTATCTTGAAGTACTTTTTTTTGCCATACTTTGAAACAAGACACCTTTTTTTTTTTTTTAAAGCTATCAGGTATGACTAAATAAATCAATAATTGCCTCTGATAGGGACTTGAATAGCTTTCTAAATACTAACAGATTTAATTTATCTTCTTGGGTTTCTATATGCAGCTTCTTTCCTTCACGCAGGCAATATCTAATCCTTGTGCCATCCCTCTTTATCCACTTAATTTATTTACTAATATGAATTTATTTCCTTGTGTAAATAAGTTGAATGAATTTAATGTAAATAGACATGCATTAGAAATGCAACTTTAGAAAAAGTGGACATTTTCAGAGCTTCTTTTAACTTTTTCTTAATTTCTGAACATTAGGATGTCTGTATGTACTTTATGTGAACACACATTTTGCATCCACACATCCTTTGTTTGCTCTCAGGATGGGGCTCACCATGTTGGTTTATGTGGTTTGTGGAGTTGTTTTGGGCTGGTTGGATGGAATTAACACTGGCCCAGCTGCACAAGTGGCTTTTATACGGGCCAAATTCACAGACAACCCCAGGCTTGGGCCATTGCCCAGAAAGCACAGTTTGGTTTTAGAGAGGGAGTCTCACCTTACCCATGCGTGCTAGCCAACAGGAACCAAAATTAACACTGTCCAGCGCTAACAGTCACTTCCTTCTTTCCTTTCATATTCTACCACCTCTTGCTCTTTCTCCTCCCATCATCCATGTCCTCTTTTCCTCTGATGCCATCCTTTTTCCTCTCTATTCTCCTCCGCACTTCTCCTTTTCCTCTCATGCTCTGCTGCCCCTTACACACCCTCCAACGTAACAGATTCTTATCAGCCGGCTGTGATCTGAGCAGACATGTCACATCATCTCATGCTATTGGCTGTGTGCCTCTCAAATCAGTTGTGACAGTTTCCTATTACATTGTTTACCTGGCTGTAAGGGGAAGCAGTCTTAGTTAACCGATGTTCAAATCTGCTCGATCTGGGGCAACCGCAGCACCATGCAGCTTCTTTAGGCTCATGCATTTCGTGGTTTATGATGTCTACTGTTATTCCAGAAAGGATTGCTTTGAGAATTAGTACCACATGAAGAAAGCTATCATGGATGTTGAAATGTTTATGACAAAGAATAGAGAAGCTCTTTGCTTTAAAATATCACAGACCTGAACCTCTCGGGCGAAATTCAATTTCAGGTTGGAGCGTTGAACATGTCTTGTTTTGAGTGAAGGTGGAATGAGATTGGACCTTTAAGACAGAAACACAACAGATGAAAAAAATTACTGCATCCCAACTAATAGATTTGAAAACTGACGATCCTGAACAGGCTACAATTTCGCATCTAATCTAAAACTTTGTCTTGACTTAATGTAGGACTTTTAGAGCAGTTTGAAGGGCATGTATCATCATTTTAGTTTTTCCTTTGATTGAATTAAGTTTTGCAGCTCATAGTAGTGATATACATTTTTATATCAGAAATAATTAAATAAATTAAAAAATGTGAAAGAAAAAAGGCAAGGAGAGGGTGATTTATCAAAAGGCCATTTTTGTTTCAGGCAATTGTTTTGAAATTACTCAAACATTTTGAAAAGCATTGGATAGACTGACTGTGATTTATTTATGTAGCTTTTCTGGCTTTAGAATAAGATAACTGAACTTTGATATTTTGCTTTTATATTTTTGCTTTTCCCCCCATGATGGAAATTACACTGGTGTTAATAATAATATTACAGGAAAAAATACTGAAAAGTTGGCTGTGCATAAAGAGATAAAGTTTTTGCTAAACCACATGGGAAAGTACAGAATGTATTAATGTGCATAATTTAACAATTCTCAGGGCAGTGGCTTGGTGTTCATGGGAACTCCCGTCTGTTATCTCTGCAGGCAGGTCATCAGGTCAGAGAGATTAGATTGGGGGTAACATGACAGAATTTGGCATGTGAGTGAAACGGTTTCTGTCTGCCCCTTCCTCATTCATCTCAACTTCTTCTTCTTCTGCTGTCGCTTCTTTTAGATGTTCAGTGCTGCTTTGCGTGTCAAGAAGCTCAAATCTTTACCAGCTTATGTTTTCACTAAGTTTTAGATAACAATGGACAAATTAAACGTCAACTGTTCATTTTAAACAGGTGACAAGAAACTAAAGCATGAAATCTTGTGCATTAGTGTGCTGCATTAGTGAATGCAGTTTATTGTTGTGTTGTATTGTAATGGAGCTGGTAATGCATCATACCAGCCTGTACTTCCTCCTGAAAGTCAGCCAGATTTACTCACTGATGTGCTCAAAGCTCAGGCTTATTACAGGCTTATACCCCTTAAAATATTTCAGATTTTGTAACATAACATCCACCAAACTCAATGTAGTTTACTGAGAATTTTCCTGATAGAGCAATATGAAGTAGTGCAAAATTTTAAAGTAAATCTAAAATTCTATGGCTTCCCTTCATTTCTCCTTTTTCCCCCAGATCAATTCCGTGATGAAACAAAATGTGAAAAACCTAAAAGTTTTGAAATGTGTTTACAAGACACTGCATATCATCAACAATACAAGTTTTCAACACCACCTCCTTCTGTATTTTGTACAGATATACACAAGACAAACATCTATTGAAAGAGGTTTCACAATATTATGTGAAATTGTTTTCATCAGACAAAAGCTGGCAGGTGTTCTGCTGAATTGTACATTTTGAAACTACGGGAAGAATATCCCTCATTGATTTTCTTTTTCTTTTTTTAAATGGGGGTAGTGCATGAATTTCCTTGATGTATATCTATCTTCTTGGAGTGAAAAAAATCCCAACTTTGCAGTTCATAAAAACCAAAGACAGACTATTTAATCTTCAGTAAGTGATCTGATCATTTTTGATTGATGTGGTGCTATTTCAAAAGAAGCTTCAGTACGCTTAATAATTATTGCAGAAACGGCAGACTTTAACTGAAAATGCATGGACTCAGAAATGAATAGCAATCCGTTCTACATTAGTCTGGGATGCACACTTTTAAAAGTTCATTTTGCTCTCTTGAATATTTATTCAATTATTTGCTCTTTAAGTGTCTGTAAATTAACAATGCAAGGAAAGAACGACTCTCGATGGCTGCTGATGACCTGTGCCAGTGGGAACCCATGTTTGCTGAAACCTCCAGAGTCAGCCAATTAGTTAATTGAAAAGTTATGTACTTGGTATGAATAATTGAACACAGGCTCTATGAAATTAGCACAGCATTTAAAGGCACAAATGAATTCTTCACAGATGTATGAGTGTAAAGTGAGCGCAGCTTTGTTTGTCTACATAATCTCTTCCTTTTGTGAATTGCTCCGCAAGGCTGCAGAGAAATCCCAAGAATTTCCTTCCAAACTGGAAGGACAAACGTTGTCAGAAAGAGACCATAAGTTTAACTGCACCATTTTTGGTTAAATGTGGAACTGTACCTGCAAGAGGAGTAGTTTCACAGTACATACCTCCATGCAATAACAGATGTTAATGATAAGCCAATTTGTTGCACGTTGCAGTAATGTGTTTTTTTAAAGCCTATCACTTGATCGAAAGACAGCCATGATGTTGAATTTGTCACATTTTCATGTAAACGGAACCGTGCAGACTAAACAAGCTCAACTTGTCAGAAATATTCACAACATGCAACACATATGGTTCATATTAGGAAGAAGCCCAAATCAAATGGTTTCCCTGTTTCACTCCTGGACTCAAGTACCTTACTGCCACTTTATGGTAAAAATAAATCAAAATGCATGAAACTTAAAAAAAATAATAATAATCTAACTGTATGTTTTATATTAATGTTGATATAGATATATATTTATAATTTATGTACAATAATTTTTGTAAATTATTATTTATTAATCGACATTTTTATCTTGTTCTAAGTCCCTTATGTTGTCTTGGACTCTGGTTGTGTCCACCAAACCATTTCCTTTTCTAGTTTTCAACTAGTACTTGCCAAGTTTTTCTTGTTTCAACCATTCAGGAAGTGAGCAACAATAGCTTAATCTCTTTTGTTCAGGCAAACTATGTCAGTGAAAATCATAACATTGTTTGTACTTTTCTTTAAAAAAAAAAGTTAACATATCTGCAGGAATACCATAAGCTTGCCATCTCTCATGTTTATATCACTTGTTTTAAAATCACCTGTCATTATAACTGCTGGTTGTTTAAAACAATACCAATGGAATAAATTTAACTGTGTCCACCATCACCGCTTTTTGATAAGTCTGTTAATAAACATTCCAGATTCTTGAACAAACATGTTTTAATACCGTCAGCTGGCACTCACAGATCCTGTCCAAAACAATGACTGACATTCCTGTTTGGAGGAAATCCTCTTCTGGACTCAAAAAGCTCAAGAGGACCAAGATTTTTTTGTTGTATTTTTGGGCAACCTTTTGTGGTATTTTGTTTTGATTGATATGGTTCATTGTCCATTCCTTCAGGAGGCATAAAGAGTGCTTTGTGGTGGAAAATGTTATATTATTATTATTATTTTTTTTTTTTATCACAATCCCCTCTTTTGATTACAAGAAATATGTAGTACTACATATTTGAACATAACCAAATGTTCAAAATGTAACAAAACAAATTTTCTGTTTATTTGTAGATACAGTCATTGGAAAGGGAGGCTTAAGTTGCCATCTGATTTTAAGATTCCATTTAAGTCCAAAATCTAAAATATACTGGTCAGATTCAGACTATTGTAATAGAGATACTTTAAAATGAGTGTGGATCGTTGCTGTTTTTGTAGATGCACAAAAGAGTATTTATTAAAACTGGATGTTTTTATGTACACTTTGATAAAAAGACAGTCTTTTTTTCTTGCCATTTCCCGTCCAGCCATTGCTTTTTGCTAACAGCCAAAACTAAAAACGTATTTTAAATTTAAAAAAGTATTTATGTTTCATACTGTGTAAACATTTTGAATATTATTCTACAAGCTCAACTAAATAGTTTACTGGACCTTTTTGCTAATTCCATCATGCTATCATCCCCATACAGGCTTGAAAGTTTGCCCTTTTTCATAGCTCCACATTTTAGGGTCAAACAGACCACCAGGTTTAAAAGAATATATGAATTTGTCCCTATTTGCATCTCTAAAGTGTAACTAGTTTGCAGATGTAGTAGCACTAGTTTGGTGCTACTTTGGTTATCGTATGAGTTCTATGTTTTGAGTTTAATCAGGCTGTTGGGTACGCTATGTCAAAGCTTTTCTCTGCACTGCAGCTCTCTGCAGAAGCTGAGAAAAGCTACTTGCATTCCCTGACATTTTCACATTCCGTGACATACTGTAAGCACAGACTGTACATGCTGATTGCAAAAAGGACCGAACTCTGGATGTTTCTCGAAGCGAAGCCTCCCCCGTTTCGCCTCAGCCTTTAGCAGTGGTTATCTGAACACAGCTAACATGACCTGCGTGGCTCCTTTACACTCTGCTGCAAACACTTCCGAGACTTCTCACTTGCCTCCGCTTGGCACTGGACCAGAAAGTATCTGTCACTGTGTCTTTTCGTGTCTAATTTTATCCCAGAACTGATTAATAATAGAGAGGTGCTGTTATTCACGGCACAATGCTGAGAGATTCTTTCTGAAACCATTCTTCTCTTTGAGGATAGACTATAAGGTTCAATTTAAGTTACAACTTTTGGTAGATTCTGTCTGTAAAAATGTTAAATGTCCTTTAAAAGACTGTGTTTATAGATTCTAACTTCACAAACGGTATTTTGGAGAATGTTTTTTTTTTAAATGCTTACTTGCACCTCTGCACATTTTGCATCACTTCATCATCACAGGGCAGGGAATATGTTCTGGGATCCCTGTCACATTTATGATTTCATTAATTCTATTTTTCCATCATAATTCTGTGACTTTCAGCAAATCGCTTTTTCACAGGGGTGACAATTAAATCAGTGCTGTTCAGGTCTCGTCCTGCTTCCACCAGCTGATCAGTTACCGTACAAGCATGTGGCCAAATTTTAGTTCTACCATTTTTTTGTTTGCTGGCATGGTGAAGTGCTGCACTGGCACCATGCCAGTTTAAAACTGGCTGGATCTGGAATAAGAGCGGAGCATAAAGATCCCATGACTGCGCTGTATTTACAGGGAACATTTAGATTCTGATAGTGTGTGCTTGGAAGTGGCTGCATCATTTATATGGATAATTTGCTGATAGATAGTGTTTAATATTTATGAAGGACTTTTAATTGCTCCCACTTTTCACTGGCTGTTGGCAAGGACAGAGGCTTCTGTCAGTGCCCAGTGGTGTAAATGATCCTGCAGAGTCACACAATGTAGTGTCCCCAACTACTGCCCCTCATCCCATGTCTCATAAAAAAAGTACTGATGCATGTTGTCATGGTACACAGTGCATCACTGCATTTTATTGCAAGTTCATGTGATAAATACAAAAGTGCAAGATTGTCAAGTAGACTATTTTTTAAATATGTTTAAATCTGCATAAATGCATTCAAGATCCACAGCCCAGATGGAAGAATCTCTCAATAAGACATGTTTCCTGTCTTCTACTAATTTAGTCACAATAGGAGCACCACAGTTGAGATAAATCCATGAGAAATCCAATTTGAATTATTTTAGTGAGATTAGCTTAAAACAGAACTTTTTGGTCTACCTGTAAATGTCATGTTCCGTGTTCTCTGTGTTTTATTTTGAGTGTTCGGTGTTTTTCTGTGTTTATGTTCGAGTTCTCTGTGTCTATTAGTTTCCCTGTTGTCCCGTCCTCCCTTGATTACTCCCAGGTGTGTCTTGTTTCCCTGATTGCCTCCCTGTGTATTTAGTCCCTCCGTTGTCTTTGTTCTCTGTCGGGTCCTTGTCAGTTGTCAGTTGACAGTTGTCGTTGTTACGTCTCCTGTCAGTCCCTTCGTTTCTTCCAGTTGCTACCGGTGTTGGGCCCTGGATTCTGCC
>CAEGAG010265995.1:0-34540 GCA_903067065.1 Brachyrhaphis terrabensis | reverse complement strand
TATATATATATATATATATATATATATATATATATATATATATATATAGTTGGTTCTTATTAAAGCAGCTAAACATAGTGAGTTTGATTTAGTGAGATAAAAGCTTATTTAGCTTTATTGTAAATTTAACTTGAGAGATACTTTTTACATGCTTTCTAAAGGTATTACCATCTGTAGCTTTAGACTTTCCCGTCCAACATCAGTGTGTAACCTCACAAATGCACTCCTTGAATAATGTTTTAAAAAAAATCCCACTAACTCACTCCTAAAGCTTTCAAACTGTTACAGCTGCAAATGGGGAGCCGACATCACTAACAACGACGTCAAGCTCGCGAACGTTTTTATAAACTTTTGGCAATATGGTCTATTTTCAGTATAGACACTAAAACAAAATAACCTTCTTCAATCTCACACCCACAAAGCCGCTTTTTAATTACTTTTTTTTTCTTTTCAAAATGCAACACTAATTTATAATAAGTTAAAGAAAAGCACATTTTGAAATTGCTCCACTACTTCCTCTCTTTCTAGATTTAATCAGCATGGCTGCAGTTGTGACTCTTTAATAGTGGCTCTTGTTTTTCTAAGAAGCACCAGAATAAATAGCAACACAGTAATTTGATCTGCATTTAATAAAGCATGGAACGCTTTTATTGTGTCAGCTCAGCATACAAACACTGAAATATTATTCAAGCTATACGTTTTATGTAACAGATTTTATTCTGTGAAGGAATCCAGGTTTGTTTTGTTAAATGGCTTAGGTTTAGTAAAGTTTAAAATTTTCCTCTGAGTATCAGGACCATTTACATAAAGGTCTTGTTTTTGTATCGACTCAGCGGTAGTTGTAGCTTTCACCTCGGTCCTTAAAATCATTTCTAAGTAATGAGAGATTCTTGTTGGGACTTTGGACCATCAGTGATAAAGAACTGCATGTAAAAGATGCATATGGGTCTATTGTGCATGCAGGGCTGTTAAAGGAAAATACTGACCGACCTAAATCTGCAGGTGATTTAAAGGTACCTGCATTTGAACCAGGTGAAGATAAAACTGCCACTTTAGGAGTTCTGGGCAAAACATATTTACAAAAGTAAAAAAAAAACAATTGCACAATGTTTATTTTTTGTACAGTTTTGATAATTTGAAGTGTGAGGTTTTTTTGGGTTTTTCTTTTAGAAAGTTGAAAGTTGCCTTTTGTTATCTGTATACTCCAGTCAGCGATTTATCAAATACTAATTAGTTGATAATTATTTCAATAATCGATTTATTGTGATTAACCTGATTAATCATTTCAGCCTGGTAGTCATGCTAGCATGAACCAGTCAAACCCCAAACCTAAAATGACAGAAACAGATTGGATGGATCCTCGCCCTCCATACAATCTGACTGAGTTGAAGTTTTTGTAGAAAGAAGTAGGGAGGAAAAAATTCAGTCTTTAGATGTGCAAATCTAATAGAGACATTCGCCAAAAGATTTACAGTTATAAATTAAGTTTGAGGCCCCCCCACCCACCCACCCACCCACACAAACTATTGGGACAGGAAGTGCAGAACACAAAAGGCTGTTTCACTTTTCAGTTTTTAGCAAAAAAAAAAGAAAAAAAATGTTGAAGACTGTGTCATTCTTCTTCCTCTTCAGGTTAGTGCTAATTTATGCCGGTCTGTCAAGAAAAAAATCCCAATGGAATATAATAGCTGTAACGAGACGGAGTGTCAGAAAGTTTAAGGAGTGTGAATAGTTACTAGCCGATACTTGATTTAAATATTCCAGGTCTCTGCTGCTGAATGATATATTTCTTGCTGCCTCGTTAAGACATACATCACATCACATCCACAGCAAACATGAACGTGTTGAGCGCTAAAGATCCCGTTTCACTGCGTTGAATTAAAATTAGGAGCAACTTTTGCAGCGTTAACACAAATTACATTGTTGTCCACAGCATGGTTTTGTTTGTAGTGTTGTTTGTTTGTTTCGACACATTCTGACTGTTTGTTGTTTTTTCCACTCCTCCAGTCTATGGTAGCATTTTTAAAGGACCCGTCGGGACCCCCGCTGTGGGAAGAGAACCCCGAAGCAAACGACGTCGTCCACGTCGAAACGGAGAAAGTAAGTAACGACCTTGACGAACTTTTTAAAGTAAATGGGTTTTAAAATTCTAAAGCAGCATCTGCTGCATTGTTTAACGCTGGTTTTCAGCTGCTATGATCACAAGACTCCTGCCAAGCAGACTCCTCTCCTGCCTAGTTGAAAAAATTAGAGGCGAGTTTTTGCGTTTGAAGCCAGTGGAACGTTGTTTCCACCCATGTCAGATGTTGGTCTTCGTGTCCCCCAACCTCACGAGGACGGAAACATTTCCGCGCAGCTCTCATCCTGCCCAATCTGATGAGGGCCGCCATCAAAACCCTTCAGAGCGTTATCGCGCGCAGCCCGTCAACTCGCAGCCGTAGTGAGTGTAGCGCGCTGAAAGGCCGTTAGTTTAATGAGCAGCAAGCCTGACAGTTTGTAGCAGCTCTTCAGTTTCCCGCTGTGGGGCTTCTTGAAGACGTCAACAAGAGATTGTGCTGAACGTGGCGTTCTGGAAGTTGCTGAGGTCATGATGGTGATTATGAGGAGAGGAAACTATTATGAGGGCTCATGCGTCTTCACTCTAAAAATCTGAAAGCCTTCACTTTGTTAGACATGTGTCTATAGACGTTTTTTTTAACATCTGTTTTTGTCAAATTTGTTGAAATGTTCACAAAATTTTTTTTAATAAGCCTATTTTATAGACGCACCAATTAATATTGTGTGGCCAGTTTGTGATACCAATTTTAGGACCAATAATATTCCATCATTAAGCTTCTATGCTCCACAAATCTGCAACAAACTTCTGGAAAATTGTGAAACAGCCAAAACACTGAGTTCCTTTAAAATCTAGACTAAAAACCCACCTGTTTGGAGTTGGTTTTGTATCATAATAAATGAAACACTAACCAACATTTTGATGTGTAATAACGGCACTTGGAAATATGCAGTGTTTCAGTTGTTGATTTTTGTGTGTGTGTGATGTAAAGCACTTTGAACTGCCTTGTTGCTGAAATGCACGATACAAATAAACTTGATTGATTGATAATATTAAAAAGATATATTAAAAGCAAATATTTTTGTTGTTACTGCTATGCAGAAATGTGCAAATCAATGTAAAAAGACTGAAACAACAAATCACATCAAACACAATAAAAACATGCTTGAATAAAACATGGCAGCATCAGATGAGATGCTAAAATGCCTATAATACCTGAAATGCTGCTAACATTTGCAAAACCTAAAAGTGCTTCATCTGGTTTCATTTCCAAACTCCTCACTGGTGTTTATAATAGTCAACCCTCTTCAGTCAGTCACAACTCCCGTACCAAAGGGTGTTACCTGACAGCGTTGCATGTCGTAGTTCAGCCAGGGAACTGATGGCATCTCCGTTGTCTTCCTGTTTCCCTTTTTGTTTTGTTTTTTTCTCAGGACTTCAGAAAGCTGTTGAAGAAAGAGGAAAGACCGGTCCTCATTATGTTCTACGCCCCCTGTGAGTCTCCGCTTTACTGTTAGACATTCACATTTACCGATGTTCATTTTGTTTAATGTGTTGACCGTCTGCCAGTAAAAAACCAAACATGTTGGTTCTCAGTTGGAGAGAAGACTTGAAGTGAATTAAAAAGTTTTCTGAATTTCCTTTTTTCTTCTACATTCGACCCCGGAGTTCTACATCAACCTTTTTAAATTGTCTTCAGCTCATAATGAGAGAGGAGTTGTTGCTTTAAGAATATTAGTTCACATAAAAACAGCAGGAACCGAAATGTTTCTGCTAAACTCCTTCAACAGCTCGAATGGGCGGCATCCATATTTTAAGGTAGAGTGCAGGCCACATCTGTTAGCTCATCTGAAATAGGTTTGTTAAAAACTTTAAAATAATAAACATAGCTCATTGCTGTAAATCAACCTCTCTTTATAGGTTCACTTTATGATGCATTATTCCATACCATTACTAAAGACGCCGTGTTAATTGCACACAATATTCTGACGCATTGTTTAGACATGAAAACGTCTAAACTTTCCAAATGAATGATTTTATAAGATGGTCTCTTGGTTTTGACCCGTGTTTTTGTTGGATCTGCAGGGTGCGGCGTTTGCAAGAGGATGCAGCCTGTTTTTCAGCAGGCGGCCACAGAAACAAAAGGCAAATATGTAAGTGTGTCGCCCGTCCGTTGTGTTGTTGCAGCAAGTCTCCACAAGTAAATCCCATCCCTTCAGTTTTTCTGCAGATTAAGAAAGCGTAAAACTTTTAAAGTAGTTCAGACCACCTGCCTGGTCTTAAATAAGAGACCGGCAGGTGCTCTGTAGGTTTTAATTTTTAATAACCCATTTTAGCATCACATAAAATTCTGAGACTGTACCTGATTTACATTTGATCTGAGTTTTAGCACAAATAATTTTTCAGAGGTTTGTCAGTCAGTCTTTTCAGACATGTTTTTAATATTTTTGTTTCTGTCTTGTTTTTAACTTGTTCCTCGAGATTTTTCACATTTTGTCACCATGCAGCTTACAAACTTCACTGTATTTTGTTGGGATTTTATGACAGACCAGCACAAAGGGGGACTCAATAAAAAGCAAAAGGAAAAATAAGCATAGTTTAGTAGAAACTTTACGCAAATGAAATTCTGAAAAGCATGCAAGTGTGTTGATCTGTGGCCTTTATGTCCACGTCAGCAAAGTCCAAACACTCGGTGGCGGAAAACGTTACGCAGCACAGCACTCTGAGTGCTTTTCCACAGTTGAACATAGTGGTGGCAGTATCATGATGTGAGAAGCTGGCTGCAAGTTCACCTGATACCAGGAGAACAACCCAAAACACGCAGGCAGAGTTACAGTGAAGTAACTTGGATGAAGCATATACATGTCTTAGAATGGCCCAGTCAAAGTCCAGGTCTCAATCTGTAACAAGGTTTAAAAGTTTATGTTCATCCAGGCTCACTGAGCTTAAATTAAAAAGATTGGACAAAAAAATGTAGTCTGTCTGTGCGTTGCTCTTTGCAAGGCAGCGTTTGCAGACGCAGAATTTATTGACCGTGTTTTCAGCTCGCACCTTCATCTGCAGTTACTCTAATGACTAAAGTCCTTCCAGTTTGTCTTTACAAGATCTGTAAAGATAAAATGCGACTTTAACCTACTTGTTTGTGTTTAGTCTCTGCCTTTATTACATAAAGGGAAATCTAAAATATTTCCCCATCTTGAACTAAACACTTTTCTTCTTTAAAAGTTACATAAAATGGAAATGTGGTATTTTAATACTTCGTCTGTTATATGATTATTTTTTTTTTGTAACTGTAAATTGTGCAAACTGACCCCAGCTTGAAGAATATCTGATGTAGCGTGATACTGATGCTGATGGAGATTACAGCAAACATAAACATAAACGACACACATCTTATGGCTAAGATCTCGAAGGATTCAGAATCACTCTATATTGAGAAAAGGCTGTGAATATCTAAATGAGATTTCTTTTCTTTTTGTTTCGGTATTCTAGTTTTAGTAAGTTTGCAAAAACAAACGAGCAACTCTCTCCCACATTCTAATTCTAATCTCCCACATTCTGTGCGCAAAAATTTGGAGGAGCGAAGAGATTATCGCAATTTGTAGTGAGGCCGCAGCGCGGCACGTCGTCTAGAAAGCGGAGCGCTGCGAATACTTTCTGAACGCTCTGCTGGTTCTCAGAGTGCCGCCGCCGCCTCCGCCTCCCGTGTTGCTTTGAAGTGAACGATGAGTGGGAGCTTAACCAAGTTGTGTAATCCATTTCCCGTCTCAGTCAAGGACGAGGGAGAGCGCGCACGCAGCATCTGATGTGTTTCATTAAGTCTGACTGAAAAGAGAAGGGAGAAACTCAAAAGAAGGAAGTTGTTTTATTTCCAGTAATTAGGTTTACTTTGGCGGTGCTCTCATCACGTTTCCTGGCGCAGGAGAGGAAGAGTTTGGCATAACTGACATTTAGGTTTTCTCTTCAGCTAATCATACGCATTTTAAAGTTTAGTGCAATATTCGCTGTGAGCTTCTGCAGAAGCGTTGGTTGTTTTTAAGTGAGATTTTCACAGATCGCTTTGGAGTATTGGTTGGACTTTTTTTTAAAGCTTTCAGGTGAACCTTAGATAATTCCTCAGTCACAGTAAAAGGTGCTCTCTTTCGAAGTCACCTTGACATATATATTAATAAGGCTGTTAAAAAAAGTCACTTTTCTTTTTCCCGAACAACCTCAAAAGTTTTAAAACCTCGCTCCTGATTGATCCTCAACTTCTGAGCCTTTTTCCTCTCCATTATTCTGGTCTAAAACATCTACTAGACGTCTCTTTTAATGTTCTCTTTCCGTTTAAACTCTTCTTCATCGTCTTGGAGCTCTCTGACGGTGGCGAACCTGCTTTGATGTCCTTTCCTCCTCAGCCTCCGCCGTCACTTTTCATCCCCTCCCTGACAACTCACGTCCCGCCTTTCTTTCGCTCTGTCTGATTTGTTCTAAAGGTCCTGGCAGGGATGAATGTTCACCCGGCTGAGTTTGACGGCCTTAAGCAGGAGTACAACGTCAAAGGCTACCCGACCTTCTGCTACTTTGAGTAAGTTGAGTCATCTACCTCGTTACGTCTCGTCTTGAGGCTCGGCCGCTCGCTTTCGAGGCCACTTCAAACAGAAAAGCGTAAATCTGTTGAACACAAGCGGGGACGAAGGTGGCAGACGTAAACCTGAAAACGTAGACTTCAAGTGTTTGTTACTTGAGTTTGCACCTTTCCTTGGCTAGTAACTAGTTACATTTACTCAATTAAATTTACTTTGAGTGGCTTTTTTGAAAAACAATAAAGTACTTTTAAGAGTATTCTTATTACACTGTACTTTTTACTTCTATTTGAATCATTTTATTGTGAAGTATTTCTACTCTTGAGTAAAATTTCTGAATTTTCTACCCACTGGATAAAGAACAAACATGTTTTAACCAACAGTTCACCAGACACAGACACACACCTGCAGTTTTTAGTTGAACTTTAATAAGTTTTCTACTGAAAGAAACTGATTTGGAAACATTTTCTTTTGCCTGACTTTATTCTTTGTTACTTATATGTATATTATGTCCTTAAAGTACCAAAATTTCCACTTAGCTTTATATTTTAGTCTATCTGATGATGTAATTTTTAAATGTTAAGTAATTGATCAGTTACTCAGTACTTGAAAAGACATTTTATCAAATAACTTTTTACTCTTAAGTAATTTCTTGAATGGTTACTTTTTACTTATACTTGAGTAAAAATAAGTTGAAGTAGTAGTACTCTTACTTCAGTACAATCTTTGTACTGCCCACCTCTGCTTCTAACATCACTAAAGGTCGGAGCATAAAGAGGTTTGTGGAAACAGGTGGTGCTCGGTATAAATGAATGGTTACCATGGGAAATTCAAGAATTTAACATGGATGAAAGAGTAAAAGCAACACTCCAGGTATGTTATTGACAAGGGAATAACATCATGACATGATAAAAAGCTTAAAAAAGTTGATTTTACATAATAACCCTCTTTTAAAATGTCTTGATTTTTCAAAAATGTTTTGATACCCAAGTTTCCAGGGAACTTTAGGAGATAAAGAAGCAAAATAAACAATTTTAGTATTTTTTTTCAATTTTGTTTCATTCAATAGTGTAGATAGAGACCAAAGGAAAATGAACACAAAAAAAGGACAGCTGAGGGTCAGAGAAAGTCCACTGCACTGACATGACAGGCACCCTAAACACCTCCTAACTATTTGATTTCCTGGATGCCAGCGCGCGCCGTTCCTTATTTCTCCCCGCTCCGGCTTTATCATCCCCATTTCCACATTAAACGCTCTTTCATTCCAGTCTGGCCTTTTAATTAGGCCGGGACTGATTAAGTGCCTCTGTGGTTAGAAATTGCATGCGCTCCTCCTCTCTTCCTGTACATCTGCACATCTCCTTCTCTCGTGCGCACTGCGCGTGCTTCCCCTCCCCGTCTGTAGCCGAACCGGAGCCAGTCTGTTAGTTGGAAGTGCATTAGTGTCTGAGCAGAGCTGGCTAATGACCGTCCGAGTCCACTGGCTTCAATAATGAGCTCCTCGCTGATAAACTGCCGCTAATCACGGCAGAGTAAATCAGCATCAACACCTTCAGTTATCTCGCCGCAGCACCCGTTAGGAAGACCAACTTTTTCAAGGTCTTCTAATGTTTTCAGTCCTGGCAGCGAAAGAAAGTGTACTTCCCAAGAGTTTAGCCAAACCTAAAAAGTTCTATTAACATTAAAAATAATTTAAAAAAAAGAACATTCAACCTTTTTATCCTTGCTTTGTACTCCAACAAAGAAAAGCCGCTGAGACCGTCAACCGGGGGAGTTTTATGTCAAAACTTCCTCAGCATGATTTTGCGGGGTTTTATTGTACTTTACAGCTGGAGAGATAAAACCTTGGAATACAGAGTCGGTCATAAATCTCTCTGATTGAATTCCAAGGAAGCCACTCTTTCCTCCCGCGGAAGTCGCTTCCCCTAAAACGCTCCGAATTGCAGGCGAGGGCGATCACGTATCACCTTTAATCATGTCCCGGGAGCTCTGGCTGCTGTCTTCACCACCATCTGTATGTGCAGAGTCGCTCTGCGCGGAGCCGCAGTTGCCTACGCCGGTCCTGCGATGCTGGGCTGGGACGTCCACGCGCTTCTCAGCCAACATTTAGCCAGAGAGGCTGGAAAACGGGAACGTTTTAATAGCTTTTATTAAGCTTTAAATCATAGGGTACATCTGGTACAAATTCTGTAAGTTTTGCTATCCAATTATTAATCAGGTAATCAAAAAAATAATTATCACCACTGTTGATAAGTCAAGCAGAAAGGACTGAGCTTTTCACATGTTGTTTGGAGTATTTATTTTTGTTTAGCTGCAGATGAATCCTTTAACACAAATGATCGATTGTTCACTGAAATAACTTTTCGGTATTGTTTCTAGGCAACAAAAAGTTTATTTTGTCATTTTTAAAAAAGAAATATATTTCCTACGCGTTTCTAATGTTACACAAGATAAAGTTAAATGAAAAATCTGCTGAATGTACAAATTTTTTATTTGATTAATCGTCAAAATGGATTATTTTGACAAATAATCGATTCATGAAATAAAAAATTGGTACAGTCAATTATTCGATTCAGTACATTGTGAACAAAATTATTATTTTAGTCATTTAGGTCACAATCTGTCTAATAGTTGTCATAACCATTGCAGCCAATAATTATGACTAAAATCAATCATTGGTTGCAGGCCGAGTGAAGAAACTTTAAATGTTTCACATTGTCATCTCCTCTACTTAAGCGCACTTTCAGGCTTAAACTACAAACTACAATACAATGAAAAGCATACATAAACATTGATCTCGTCTTTTGTCCACATTGATTTTAGTTTATTTTTATGCAAATTCTACAGAGAGTTGAGGAACAATAGTGCTGGCTTTAAAAAAGAAAAAAAAAACATGCACAGCATCAGCGATCAAACAGTGCTGAACTCTCAAAGTTATCTTGCAAGACTTCTTTTCATTGGGATGCTGAAAGAGCACATTATTTCTCCTTATGTTCAACATTTCAGCGGCTGGTAGGAACTCTGAAGAAATTGCAAGCTTGCCACTGACTCTTTTTTTTTTTTTTTTTTTTTTTGTTACAGCATAACTTGCTGCTGTTAATACGTGGCGTGGTGGTTAATAAGAAGCCTGGACTGCCCATCTGTGTTTTCAGACTATTTCTGGAGTTTCTTCACATTTGAGTTTCTTTACATTTTGTCACTTTGCAACTGCAAACTTCTAGCATAGGGATTTATGTCCAGCTTTTCAGGCTTATTTAAACTATAATAAATTAGAAAAAGCTTTTATTGTTAGCTGTTTTTTTTTGTTTTTTTGTTTTTTTTACAAATTGGGTAAAATTTATTCTGCTGCCGACTTAAAATTTATCCGTGATCATCTTCTTACCTTCCAGGAAGGGGAAATTCCTTCATCACTATGAAAACTATGGCGCTACCCCAAAGGATATAGCAGATTGGCTGAAGAAGTGAGTATGATTCATATCTCAACCAGCTGTTTTTTTTTTGTTTGTTTTTTAATAGGTGCCCTTGAAGTTGCTGAAAATGTAGAGTTCAGACTAGAAACCGTTTTATGGTCTACTAATTTAACTAATAAAACCCAAGATTGGAACGTCGGAGAGAGAATCGACTCCATGGAGTTTGAACGAAGCCCGGCGCCATCTCCCTCTTTGACTTTCTGTCATCACCTCCTTTTCTCTCGTGCGCTCTTCATCACACCTTTTCTTGCCTCGACTCCCCTGGCACACCTCGTCATGTTGTCATCAATCTACACCTTCTTTACACTTTTTTTTTTTTTTTTTTTGCCGCCTTGTCTCACAGTCTCTGCCTGTAGGTCCTCGTCTCTGTCTGGAGAGAAAACTTAGCAGTGTTCATGGAGCTGCAACCAGCCGGTGCAAAGTAAGGCTTTACAGCTAACGACAGAAACAATAATGTCGTTTTCATGATGAATGTACGGAAAACTTTGTCGATATTCCACCAATGTCGACAAAACGCAATTTTGCAATTGCAGTGTTTCTATTAAATGAGAAGCGCAATTAAAAATCACACGTGAATAAGTTTGTTCACCTGATAAGTCATTAAAAAGCATTAGAGGCCTTCATCCTCTTACCACTTCCTGTCGTATTCTTTGTAATTTCTTCCTGTAGTAACATCTGGTGGTTGATAACGTGACTTGTGTGATGCAAAAAGTGTTTCTAATGTAATTTTTGCGAAATACGCTAATTTTGATAAGGCCCAAAAAAATCACCTCATCAAAGCGCAAAAAACTTTATCAAAAAAAAAAAGCTGGTATTTTTCATAATTGTTGTGTTTCTATTTAGCAAAATTATTTTTCATAAGTCCTGTCTGCGCAATTTAAACATCAATGGAAACCATCCTAGCGGCTATGCTGCCATTACAAATGTGCAGATTTTTCACTAATGTAAAAAAACAAAACACCATTTTACAGCTGTGGTGTTTCCATTAAATAAGAAATGCAATTAAAAGCACATGTGAATACATTTGTTCACTCAATAAGTTATTTCATTTTTTTTTTATTTAGTGTGTTTCCATTAAGTAAATTTATTTTCGTAATTTCAATTTTGCAATTCTAAGGTCAATGGAAACGCAGCTAATGTGACACAGATACATTAGCTAGTCTTTTTAACTCCAGATTTATATTTATTTATAAGCAGAATTGCCTGAAAATGCCTCAACTAAACGACAGTGAAGTTAACAGAAATCCTACCATATTTAACTCAATAATAATCATGAATATAATAAACTAACCTACCTCTCACCTTCCAGTTTTCCCAGTTTCCATATTTAAAGCCCACTGTGGAAATATCTGCTATAAAGCCAGCGTGTATTTTATATCTTAAAATATCTTAGAAATGTAGAGGTTCAAGTTGAAAAAAGGTGGATTGCAAAATGTTTAGGATTCCTGTTATCATTATATGATACTTGACCACTTTGAACCAAAAGGCTGTGATTATTCCTCTGTGACTGTGAAGATATTCCTTCAGATGATTTTACCGACACTCACCTGTTAAAAATAGATCATTCATTTGCATCTGAATGGATGTGACCCAACAAGAAACCTCATCACGGTTTGTCATCTCAAAGGATTTTTTAATTTATTTATTTTTTGTCTGGAGATACAGGAGATGAAACGGTGGGTTTGATATAAACTGTACTCATAAACTTCACAGGATTTTTGCAACACTCTTAATTTTCACCTCTAGTTTTCATTCCCTCCTCTCTTCCCCAAAGTTTTGATTAAGTTTACCGAAACATCATATTCAGCAGTTTAGTTTTATTTATTTTTTTTTAGTTTCCTTCTCAGTTTTTCTGCTTTCTACTGGGCCAAATCAGTCTAGTAACAAAAGTTATGTAGTTCCTAATTGAAACTATGTTAATGATGGATGCTTCTGTGTATTGTTAGACTTGTATTATGCCTAACTCTTGTGTTTTTACACAATGGAAAAGCTGGAGTCGTTACGTTGAGTCATATCTAGGCAACCAGATAAGTTATCTGAGGTATTAGTCAGTCAGCTACTGCAGAGGTCTAATTTTCCACAAATCGCAATTGAAATCTACTTATGATGTAGGAAAATATTACTATATGGATTATGCTAAATAAACATTTTCAGGTTTTTGTTCATTTTTACTTTTACTGTAGCCGATGCAGGTTTCTCTGCAACTAAACCGGAATTAATCAAGTTTTTTTTTTTTTTTTAGGCATTCTGTGAAAAAAAAAAAAACAAAGCAAAAAAAAAAGAAACATGTGGATCACAATGTTCACGTTGCTGTGTCAATCTGATAGCGTTACATAATCTCATGCTACGCTGTGCAGACTCTCACTCTGCACTGGTGAAGATTCACATCAGTAGGCTCAGACTTATAACTGGCTCCCGCTGATGACTCGACCTACTTTCTAATTATATACAAGAAAGTATTCGACCGCTTGAAGGCACTCGCCTGAGACGTAACGTCAATTCCAATATAATAATCTTTCATCCAAATGAAAATCGGAACGTAATAAAAGCAAAACAGATCCGTTAAGCGAGGACTTGTTTTGTTTTTTCACTTTTAGACTCATCAGTAAGGATTTATTTGTTTTATTAACCTGTGTACATCTGTGAATAGGTCAGATACTTCCTTTGTTACTGTTTTCACCAATAATCTGTAGTGATCCATGCCTTGGGAGCGTAGGATGATCATCTTCACCTTTTTCATTATTTTACTTCTGCTTTTATTTGTGACTCTGCTACAAGTTGATCTTAACTTTCTGGTTCTGAAATGTATGAAGTGTTCATTTCCTTGAATTGGTCTCTCTGCATTAGACCTTGTAAATCTTTTCAGGTTTGTGAATTTAGGAAAGCAAATCGTCTACTTTCTGAGTTTCTTCACAGCATACTACAATCCCCCCCAGTTTTCTTCATGTCCTGGTCTCGTCTCAGTAGCTGAGCTCACTCAGTGGATCCGCTGTTTTTCCTCTGGACTTTTCAGCCCTGCTGAATGCTCCCAGTTTTCCCCTCTCTGATGGATTTGCTTTTGTTTCTCCAGCCCAATTATGGACCGTTTCAGAACTTGTTTGACTTAATGCTGAGTCTGATGCAAACGTCACCCTTGAAAATACCTCAAGACTTTATTATTTTTTACTGGCTTAATTAGAGAATAATTAAAGTGGAAGCAGCTCCCATCTGAATACCAGTTTATATTTCAGCTGCATTTGTCAGTTCTATCCATAAAAAAAAAAAGCTGCATTTCTTAAACTTGTCCTCCCACTTTTTTGTGTTATCAAGTTTCATAAACTTGTAACTGAAATTTGTTTATTAAACAGATTAAAATGTCGATATTTGGCTCCAAATATTGAGATGCGGGGAATAGTTGTCCAGCACTCAGAGGAGCGAGCTGAGTGTTAGATGGATGCCTCAGTGCAACATGAGAGCTTCGGTTACGTTACTCTATTGTTTATAAATGCTGTCCAGCCTCATGTGGGTTTTGAAGAAAAACATTTTTTTTTCTTTTAAAATGATGTTTTATTTGTGTACTTGTTCATGGAGCATATTGTTTATATCACTGTCCACTCAATTGTGGCGCTGCAGCACTGGCTCCTGTCATCGAGGTGGGGCCGCTTAGTTCATGTGTGTGTGTGTGTGTGTTTTGACATATTGGGTGGAGTGTAGGTTACAGCTGTGTTTGATTCTTTTCTTTTTCTCATATATACATATAGATATACATATTTTGTTCATACAGAATACAGACCAGCTGGGTTTAATCTGCTTTGCAAAATGGGTCCCGGTCCGTTTCCTTATGCTGTCTTTCCCGTGGTGTTGCAGCCCTCAGCCCCCGCAGCCAAAGACTCCGGAGGTGCCGTGGTCGGAGACGGACTCGCCGGTCTTCCACCTGACGGATGAGTCCTTTGACAGCTTCCTGGAGGAACATCCTGCAGCCCTGGTCATGTTCTATGCCCCCTGTGAGTAATACAGCATGTTCAAAACAAAAACAAAAGAGGGATGAAAGGAAAAAAGCGCTGCCCATTAGTGTCAAAGTAATAAATCAGTCGCAAGGAAGCATCTTTCACTTATCTTTATTTTCTGGCTCTCTTTGGTTTTTGCTCTGTAATACTAGAGGCAGTTGTTGTTCTTTGACCGAGGCACTTGATTGTTGTCTATGTTCAGTGCAGAACATTTGCATTTCAACCAATATTACTAGGGGAGTCGTAAAGCTTTGATCTGCTAATGCCAGTTTTAAATTATTCCTATTTGCCTAGAAGGACTTTTACCCTCTAATGCCAAAGTTTCAAAATGATTATGTATTCATTCATGCACCCTCAGTGTGCATTCACACCAGCCCTGTTTAGTTCGCTTTCGTCTAACTCTAGTTCGTCTGCTTTGAAAGTCTGCTTTGTTTTGTGGAAGTCTGAATGCGTAATCGAACTTTTTGGAGTTCGGTCTAAAGAGGCGAACTCTGGCCCGCTGGTTTACTTCAGTTAGGCTGAAAAGAACCGCGGACCGGAGACCGCTCCACCAGGAGCAAGTGAACTACAGCGTAGGGAATTCTGGGTAAATACAACCCAAAAACAGAACGTGCAACTCTAACGCTAGCGGGAGAAATCACCTGTTGTCTTTTTCCCAAAGACAAAAGAGAAATCTTACAACCGCTAAAATCTGATCCCACTCCATTTTTGTTTACATTTTGTGAAGAAGGAAGTTCTTCACAAAAGAATACAGAAAGTATTATCTTCCTGTCGTTTCTTTCAGCGGTTCTTGGTGCAGCGCCACCACAGGCGAGGAGGTGAACAGGTTTTTCCAAAGAGTTTAGACCGTGTCATCAGCTGAAAATGTAACAAATGTTGCAATTTTGGTCCCCAGTCAAATGAAGTCTACTGCACTATCAGCTTTAGTCTCTCTTCTTCTGTCGTGAAATATTCAACATTACTTCATTGGAAGCCAACACGGATAAAAGAGCCAAGAATCGACATCCTTTTGATAAGTTTTGTGCTTTAAAACTCCACGTTTAGCGTCTCCTGCTTTTGTGCTAAACTGAAAATTGTCTCATCTTTTTCATTCCCTCCATCATTGTGCAACAAAGTGCACAGTATTATCTTGAGAGTGTTTTCAACAGTAAAAAATGTGCAGCATCCAGTCAGAGGAGCTTCTCGCTCCTTCTTGCCATGGAAAACATTCTTCATGCAGTTTTCCCGTGGGTTCAGCTGTTATTTAGTCACACAGAGAACATCATTTCGCTGTCATGCGAAGTTGGAGAAAGGAACCAAAGGAAGGATTGGAAATGGGGAAGAAGAGGGAAACAAACTCAAAGCCAGACCAAATGCAGGGAATTCGGAGCGCAGTCGCTATCTATCATAAGCGAACCCGTCTGCATCCCTGCGAATAGCACCTCGTTGTCACCATATGGTTCATATAAGCCCGCTTGTCGTCTCTACACATGCTTTACATTTTCATTCAGGCACCACACACTGTTGTTACGCAGAACTTTGTAACCCTGCCAGACTTTTTCCAACTTCCAGACACGACTTACTTTGATCAAACCCGCCTCCTCCTCCTCCTCCTCCTCCTCCTCCTCCTCCTCCTCCTCCTCGCTGGGGAGCTTTCTATTCTTCTTGTTGTGACATATAGCTATAAATTATGGATAAAGAAATTCACATTAAGTTAGACAACAACATCTTAATCATGATGCAGCTATTTCTGGATGATCTTTTCATTTACGCAAGTCTTGCACATCACCTCCCCACCATCAACCCCCTTTTCTCTGCATATTTCAGTCTCTATCCTGTAATAATACATAACGAGAAACAGCCACACTAGTTCAAGCCTTAACAAGGATTTAACAAATTTATTTGAACAAAAAAAAGTGACATTTTAACATATAATTTTGTGCTTCCTTCTAAAAGCAATCAACTCGACTCAGAATTCAAACACACGTTTTTCACTGAAGTACAGAAAACCTCTCTTTAAGCCTCACATGTTAGATTCAGTTATTAGAGCAGAGCTACTTACTACTAAATGAAATAGTTTAAAAAAAAATTATAAAACTATTTTGTTTTTCATGTTTGTGTTTCCTGTGTCCAGAAAAGTTTGGGCTCCACATTTTTTGCCCCTGCTGTATTCCAGATCCCACTTTAGGTTGAGATTTTGGTCCCAAATCAACGCTTGATTTTGTGAATTGTCTGGGTGGGGACAGATCAGGGTCAAAGGTCAAACTAATGAGCTCTATAACTGCAAGAACGAGGCTGGCATTGTGCTTGGAATTTTATGGCAACTTATTTCTCTTTACATATAAATGGATTTAGTTAAATGTTTTCTAAAATTATTTATGTATTTGTTTATTTCTAACAGGTTTTTAAAAAACAAGAGCAATCAGTGGGAGAGAGAAAAACATGTACATACAGTAGCTACATAACAAAGAACAGAATATTTTGTTTATCACTAGGTTTCTGTTCAATCCTGCCCCTTATCTCAATTTAATTAAATATTTTACTTACTGACTCAATAATGATCAAAATTGGTAAATTAAACAATGTGATAATGTTCATGTGTCAATATAAATAGATGTCATTCACACAACTAGTCTTCATTCCCTTTGCGTTGGTTTAAGTCGTATGTCATGACTGTTTGGAAAGAAAATACCTAAGAATGGAAATTTGTTGGTGATAAACCTAAACATTCGCATTATGGATTCCTACTGTTGTTGTTTAGACAAAGAATCATTTAGCCACAACCGCTGATTTCCTTCCAGAGCCGTTTTGCGTGTAGCAAAATGATCACATCACTTCAACTTTCAGAGGTCACTGACAGGGTGACCAAAATCATGGTGCATTTTTTTCCCTCCCCTCTCTCCTCTATTTTTAGCCTGAATGTGCAGAGAAGTGTTTGAGCGAGTGTCTGTTTGAACGATGCTGGAAGCAGATTGCTCCACTCTTTTCCCGCTGCGGTGTCGCAGCTTCACAGATGCCTCTGCTGCACTCGACTCACCCCCGGAACAGCAGCCAGCCGTAAACACACTCAGATCAAGGGCAGTCGGCTGAAACAAGCTTCATCAAATATTGTCGCCGCACGCGCAACTCGCGCGAGCCGGCGTCATATCGAGTGCATATTTCATACACACTGACAAAACATTTAGTGCGCACAATTGAGCTGCGTATCTCTTGTTTCCCTCTGATGGAAGCACAGACACGTAGATGCCCGGTTTTGCTGCTTCGGTGCAGTTTCTGGATGGCTCTGCTGTCAAATTGAGATTAATGTTCTCCCGGCTGACACGATCAGCTTTCATTTCTGCCCGTTTTCACTGTCCTCTGAAATGCACAGCAGGGGAGCTTTGCGTGCAACTTCTTGTGGGCCTCCAGTTCGGTGCACTGAGGGCGGGCGATTGTGTTCTGGACCAAAACAAAAGTTTCTTTCAGCCCAAGCTGTTGATGTACTGAGTGTCGTTTCAGAGCTAATTATAGTTGCATTGTTTGATCACTGGTCATTGGGCCTCCTTTCACAGGGTTTACAAAGTCTTAAATTAATGTATTTAAAATTAAGACATTCACATTTCTTAAATTTATTATTTTTTTTAATGTAAGTTGGCCTTAAATACGTTAATCACAGGTCTGAAGCTTTGTTGTATATTCCAGGGTTTCCCACAGTGTATCATTCAGGCTTTACTTGTGCCCCCACCAGGCTCACTGTTGTTAATTTATTTTAGTTTTTTTTATCATTGCCCTTTTTTGTGCTTTTTTTTTTAAAACTAATTTTGAATTGTCATTTAGCTTATGTCTTTTCCCAACACCTCGTTACTTTCTGTAAAATGGTAGAACCTCCTTTTTGTTGTAACGTCTTTGTTGTTTTCCAGAGCTAGCATATTTACTGTTTTGACTCTGATCTCCCCTCCATTCAATCAGCATCAGCAGTATCTAGCACACCCCACTCCCCCGCTGAGCACACACCGACGCGCCGCCTGTTCCGAATGCAGAGCAGGCCTGACACAGAGCAAAGGACGGACATTTGGGCTTTCTCTCTTGCTCATCATTTTGAAGGGCCATGAAGAAAAAAAAAGTCCTCTGAATCACTTTGCATCTCTGCTGAGCCTCAACACTCTGCACAATCAAACACCACAGAGGCTTAGTTTAAAGAGACACAGCTTTTCTTTGCCACAAAGTGCATTACTCTTGATTTATAGCCTCCACCGGCTCTGCTTATTATATTGAAGAAAGAACTTCCTGAACCGTTATGACAAGGGCAATTTAACAAGTTCAGAAAAAGTTTGTTTCATTCTTTCTGGGAATTAGATGGAACAGAGAGGGTGTCTATGTATTAATATAATCTATATATTAAAAAAAATTGTTTTTATTTAAAGATATGTTGGATGCAAGCCCCTAACCAAGGTATTCAGATTCCCCTCTCAATGTGAAGACACATCATCCTTTGGAGGTGATAAAAGCCACAGCAACAAAAGACCACACACACACACACACACACCCCTGCGCACACACACACACTGCTGCTCAGGGGAATTAGGGACAGGAAGTTTTAAGTTCACCAGAATTGGGCAATTACAGTCTGGAAAAATGGCAAAATTGGCAAAGACGAAAAAATGTATTTTCTTCTTCTACATTCTTTTAGAGGAATGTATAATTTTACAGTTTTTTATTCCCCATTTCTGGATTTAATGGTTTTCCTGTTAAACATGGGCTGGTACGACTCTCACTGGAGAATAAAATTGCTTTGACTGTATCGCATACGTTTTTGTAATTATGCAAAAAAAAAAAAAATGTAAACATAACTTCTTTTGTTAAAACCAATAATTAGCTCTGCCTCTGCTACAATAATATAAATGTTCATAATTACAGCTATATGTAAGCAAGGCAAGGACAGAGATGCAGCGCACTACAAATAATTATCACTGCTTTCTTGCAAGTCACACATTTGTTTCTCATTTCTTGTCTTTATAGAGTCGCATTAATACACCCTTCTGATATATTGATTAATTACAGACGGTGTATTAATATTTTTCAGTCAGTTTTTATTTTAAAGCGGCCACATTTGCCTTATTTGGTGGAGCACTCTTGCGTTCAGCTGACCAGCAGTGCATAGCAAAAGCCCTGAAAAGCTCCAATCGTGTCCATTTTCTGATGTCTAATCAACAGGATTTCTAACTGTATGAATATTGTAATTATCTTTTGAGTATCCGTCACAAAAAAGGGGGAAAAAAGTGGCACTTGATTGTGAAAAGAAGTCTGACCGGTATGTTAGATGTGATAACTTAGGCTTATCTTCTACACAGTTTTGTTTGTGAAGTTAACTTCTATTGTCCAGATAAGTAAAAACTAAATTGTTCAAAAGGTTTCTAGCAATTTGTCATTATTTTCATCCACATTGCTACAGTGTCTTCAGGCCAGGCGATTGAATATTTCTGATTGAGGTATGTCTGGTTGTTAAGACTGGAGTGGTCCAAAATAATAATAATAATAATAATAAAAGTACTAGAAAACATATTTCTCCACTTGTATTTTTGAATTCATGCTCAGTGGTGTTTCCTGCCATCATGCAGATGAAGTTGTACACTTGGATGGATTGAAGTGTCTGGACCTAGTCGACGGAAAGCTTCTCAGATTAAGTCATCTGTCACTTCGTCTCTGCAGTGACTGACTTTACTGTCAACTCCTCCAGCGCCCCAAAGCTCTGCTTTCCGTGAAGCTAGCCGTAGCTGAGCATGTCGGCATCAAATCACTGAACTGCCCGCGTCCCGTAAAAAGCTTCTCCCTAATAAATGCACTGCAAAATCTGGGCTCCAAGTCCCGTTGAGTTTGCCAGAGATATCCCGTCTCATATACATGGGCAGAAATCTCGTCATTAAACTTCTCTGACAGAAAGAGATTTTTTTTAAGAAGACATAGCCACATTGATTAGATGTGGCATTGTAAGAGTTTCGAAGGGGGAAAAATTACGCACTTCGCCGTTCCATTACGATCCAGAGGAGCTGCGATGCAACTTTGATTTGATTGGTGATTCAGCATGAGGCCTTCATTCCTGTTTCTTACACGTAAACTTTGATGTCAAAATGTTTATTACTGTCCAATGCATCCCGTCTGCTATTAGACATGCCTGGAGAGGATTCAGGTGGTTCAGAATGTAAATTGATTTATTTTTAATTCTTTTATCATTTCTAATCAAACATGCACCTGATTCCTTACAGTCATCTTACACTGCAAAAATGCTAAATGTCTTACTAAGTATTTTTTTGGTCTAGTTTCTAGTGCGAATATATTAGTACACTTAAAATAAGACAAAGCTAACTTAAAAGTAACTTCTCAGCAATAGGAGCTTGTTTTAAGTAATCTTTACAGATTGTCCATTTATTGTTTCTTTTTCATTAATATAGAGGAATAATTTGCTTACAAGCTCCTATGTCTTGCTGAAAAATTAGGAAATTTATTCATTTCATTAAAAAAATGTTTGTTATATACAATAGAAGAAAAAATATACCAATCAATAAAATCAAAGGCAGTAGAAAGATGAAAAAAATCTTATATGTGCCCTTTTATCCCAAAAATGTGTTTAAACAATAGAGATTTACAAAAAACTAAACTAAACAAAAACATCAACTCAAAAAATATTTTGTATGGATTCACATTTTTTTATTCTAATCTACTTGCAAGTTAATTTTGTTTAATTTCAACTGTCTCAGATATTTGCAATTGAATCTAGACCAAAGTTTCTTGGTAGAATTTTGTCCATTTTTTTTGTTGTTGTTTCAAATTAAGAAATAGTTCCTTTAAATTCTTTCATGCGTCACACTGGCTAGCACACATGAAATGCTCTGTTGTTTACTGTAACTTTATTGATGAATGCTACAGCTGAATAAAAGCCATCTGTTTGGCTGTAACGTGTGTTCTTTCGGATCCTGCAGGGTGCGGCCACTGCAAGAAAATGAAGCCAGAGTATGACGAAGCGGCCGAAGTGCTCAACAAAGCCACAGATGTAAGTTTCTGGGACTTTGTTTACATGTGAGCTGCATGCTTGTCCGTAAGCGTTTTGTCTTTCGTACTCCGCATTCTGACTTGCGTGACGTAGCTGCGCCTCGCGAGCAGATCGTGATTACTCCGCCTCCTTCGCCTGCGGTTGTTGGCTGCTGCAGGTGGCACGTTGGGTCGGTGCAGCAGCCCAGTTCTGGATGTGTTTCTGATTAGTCGGGTGTGGTCCTCCTCTCTCACTCTTTCTCTCTCTTTTTCTCTATCTCACTGTTTTCTGTTTAAACCTCACACTCCCAAACCTGGGGCCGGGCCTACCGAGGTCGGTCCAACCCGTTGACCTCATCCCTGAGTTCTGCTCTGCCCCACGCTTGGCCTTTGTCCTTGTGGCTCTGTGCCCAGCCCTGGAGGTCAATAGCAAAGTCGTGGCTATTATCTGATATTAATGGAGAGGAGTTACTCTCACCCTGAGCTTTTAGAATCCAGTGTATAACTGAGGTTTTTTTCTTCTGTTTTTCTTATTTCTTGCTTTGAATGTGTTGGGCTGTATTTTGAAATTTGATTTCACCTTCATTTTGAGTGTATTATTAGAGCGTCTATGTCTGAAAACATTTGCAGAGTTGCATAGCTTGAACTCCCTAATCTGCTTGAAGTGCTTAATTTATCATTCAGGCTTTCCTTTCTTTACTTCACAGGCCTTCAGTGTTATATGTCCATTGAATCTTTCCAGATTTTCTCCCAGTACAAAACTGGAATGAATTTCGTTGGGATTTATTTAGATATACTAACACGACATATTGATCTATTCCATCAATACTGTGAAACAAAAAGGAAATTATCCATTGCTCTCCTATTCTTTTGCTTTTTATTTAGAAGAAATTCTGAAAAGTGTGGTGTACTCTCCCCCTGATACCCTTTGTAGAAGCACATTTTTGGGGTGCATTTCTGTGTCAGCTTTGCACATTTAGAAGTCGAAACTTTAGACAAACTAATACAGAGGGGAAAATAAGCATTTAATGTAACGCAGATTCTTCAAGTTTCACCACTTATAAAGAGCAGAGACGTCTGTAATTTTCAAAGAGACAAAATCTTAAAAAGAAAAAACATCCAGAAGATCACACACTTGCGTTTTCATACAAGTGGGAAAACGCACAAACCTTTGCTTCCGAGTTCAGTTCTTCTTGTAGTTCTTGACCAGGTTCGGGACGCCGCAGCAGAAATTTTGTCGCCACTTCTCCACACTCGTCTTCTCCAGATCGTTCAAGGTTTCGGGGCCGTTGCCATAGGCAACACAGAAGTTTAGCTTCCTCCAAAGACGCCAGGTCTAGATTCTGTCTAGGCCACTCTACGTCCTCCAATCATGATCACTGACTCTCCGCAGGATTATAACTCGCACAGCCAGCACAGTCCAAACAGATGTAGCAAAGAAAATAATAATAAGTGAAAATATGAAAGAAAATGATAGAATGTGTCCTAATCTAAAGTGTGACTGTCGACTCGTGACGAGGGGTTTGTTGTTACTCAGAGCTTTTGTGTCATTGGTTGGAGCGCTGTGGACGTCCAGTCGCTTTGAGATCATGTCTACATAAATGTTTCCAGGCGACTCCCACTCAAGTTCATGGAGAAGAGCAGAAAAGAGTTCCTGCTTTGGAGAAGTTTTAAAAAACTCAAGTTACTGATCATCACTCCATAACAAATTGCTGAAAGAGGAAAAATAGACGATTGAATTGGTGTCTGTCTTTCACCTGTACATAGATTTTGTACATTCATGTACAGTATTTTTGTAAATGTTACAACTAAGCTTTAAATCTGTTATAACTCACTCTGCCTAAGTGGTAACATGTTCAAATAAGTTTTGGAAAATTGCACTGCTCTATATTTTTGTTCATTGTTTTGTAAAAAGATAACAATCACTGCCCTCCTACAGTTTACTTTGCTTTCTGTTAATTTGTATTCTTAAAGCAAATTTCCTTTCCACTAATTGCAGATGCATTGTTTTGCTCCTCGCGGCGTCACACCGCTGGTTATCATAAAAAATCTGCTTGCTGCTTCTATAAAATATCTCATTATTCCTTTATCTGTTCTTCAATCTGCGTCTGACTTTAAATTAATCTTCTTCAAACCGGCGTCCAAAACATTAAACCATCATTGACGTTTCCTTCCGTTCTTGTACTTGCATCATTTGTGTAACATCTATTGCTTTTCCACTCCTTGTATTTCTGTTACTTTTGCTGCTATTTATCTTCTGCATGATGCTTCTCCTCCACAGAGCCCCGGCGTGCTGGCAGCAGTCGACGCCACGGTGCACAAGGCTGTGGGAGATCGCTTCAAGATCTCCGGCTTCCCCACCGTGAAGTATTTTGAGAAAGGGGAAGAAAAGTACACACTCCCACACCTCCGAAACAAAGACAAGATCATCGAGTTCATGCACAAGTGAGTCACTGGCTCGACACACTTAGCGAGACATCGGCTCTTCACCTTTTGTCTAATGGACGCGTGTTCCGAGTCGAGCCTCGGCTTTTAAGGGGTCGGTGTGAAATGCGTCGAAGTCGCCGGCACTAACACTCTATGTCTAGTTGATGCAGGTGTAATAAACACGTTATCTGTTGTGTTTGTCATAAAATGATAACGGCAATAGTTATATTCATTAAAGCGCTGGAAATGCCAACTTGTTTCTTTAAGGCGTCTCTTGTTATATTATCGCAAACTTTCAAGAGTTAAGTCACGGCTGGAGTAAAAATTGTGGTTTGAATGTGACACATTCAATGAAACACATTCAAACCACAATTTTAATCCTTAAAAAGCCTTAAATTCATGTATCCAAATTCAGGTCTGAAAAAAATCTTAAATTCGTTTTAAAAATGTAAGCTGGCCTTAAATAATCACACGGCTAATGTTTGTCCTGACAGGACTACTTTATCTCGTATATGATATGCAGTTTGAGACATTTCTGTCAGGTGAAAAGGTTTGAGTTGCACTCAGACATCTTCATTGCGCTCATAGACAGAAGGCTAATTGGGCTACCGCTAATTAGCTGCTAATAAACCATTGCTGCCCAGCTAGCTTTTCTTACATCTATTATTGGTAAGTACAAATTATCTGCAGTTGTATTAAGCACTGACTCACTTCTGTTGCCAACCCGTACCAGGCTAGGTGCATTCTGGGAAAAAAAAAACAACAAAACTTGGCACTACAATATAAAATATACAGTTTCCTTCCTTACGTTTCTGTTGTGATACTGGTCTTAAATTTTCTTCTTACTGGTCTTAAATGGTCTTGAATCTCAGTCATGAAACCTGAAAAAAATCCTCTTTATTTTAATGGATGTATAAGTAATTATCTTAAAAAAAATGTAAACCACAAATGTCAGTTTTTATCCCTGGATCAAACTTTCTAGTGTTGTGAAAATATTTGCCCCATTACAGATTTCTTCTTTTTCTGCAGTTTTTTTTAAAAATCAAATCAATTTTAATATCACACTTAAGATAATCTAAAAAAATTGACAAAATACACATTTTAAGTCATGATCTGATTTGTTACTGTATACGTTAAAATAGGGTGGTTGCTGTCGTGATGGTATTTCATGAGCTTCTTTTATCTCTGCAGCCCCCAGGCTCCTCCGCCACCAGAGCAGTCTTGGGAGGACAGGCCCTCCAGTGTCAGCCATCTTGGTTCAGAGGATTTCAGAGAAGCTCTGAAGAAGAAGAAGCATGCTTTGGTCATGTTTTATGCTCCCTGTAAGACATTTTTATTAAATTTTTTTTAAAGTTCTCTCAAATCTGCTTGGTATAATGTCAGGATAATATATTCAGAAGTAAGCGCTGTTCCTATAATTTGAAATAGACATTTGGAGAACTTGTCGGGTGGAATCGCAGCTCTGTTTTTGGTGAACTTGGTGCGATCATGTTCCGTTTTTAAACCAGTGTCCATATACGTCTCAGAGGTTCTCACCAGTCTCCTCTCTGCAGCGCATACATCAGCTCCACCTAATCCACAGGGAGGACAAGGAGTGACTCACATTTCTGAGAATAGATTTTAGGATTCAAAAGGGCTAATAAGTGCTTCAGGAAGGTCTTGAAAAATGAAAAACTAACACTGGAAATCTCCTTTAGCTGTCTAGGAAATACAGAATTGCCATCAAACATGCAGCCTGAGCTAAAAGCATTGTTTTATTTTTATTTTTTTAAAAGTAATTCTCGTTTTGTTGTGGTAGAAAAAGCTGAGATTTCAGTACATTGTTTTAGCAGAATAATCTGTCATTTTACGACAGTTTGTGAACTGAATAAATGTGCTAAAATTAAAGGTTGGATTAATTTATTTTAAGAGATACAGGAAATAATTTCTTCACCGGCTGCCGAGAGATTTATCTGTACCTGCAAAAATTAATTACATTTTCACATGAACCTGACTGACTGTAGGAAAAGACCTTGATTAGATTCAAACACGTCATCCTTTCTACAAAAGAAAAAAAAGAAGAAAAAATCAGCAGGTTAAGAAAGGACAGCATTTTTAAACAATACAAAAAGAAAATAGTCATTCATAAAATCCTCTCACAGACACATGATGTCCCTGCGCTTCTGTGCGTTGTTTGCGTTTTGCTTCTAATTTTCGGACTTCAAAGTCCGAGGCGGCGGACCGGCCGGGCTGCTTCCTCTGCCGGCTCTTTGGTGTTAGCTTCTACAAAGGAAGAGTCCAGATGTACATCAAGCGGCATCAGCGCGCTGTCATGCCTGCCCGCCCACGCCACCTGCATCCTGCTCACTGGGTTCTGATCAGTTCACAGGCCTCTCTTGATTAAGGTTCAGATGAAACGCAGACGCTGGCTAATAAATCAAGGTTATCGATGTTTGAAAAGCACAGGAGAAATCTTGTACGTTTTGCTGGTGTATGTGATCACCTAGTTGTCTGCGGTACTGACATCCGTAAAAGCAACTGTTAAATTTGCTGTTTTATTCTTACTAAACGTGTTTCTGAGGCAGTTTCTGGATTGTGACAGAAAAGTATGAGACAGTTTTAGCAAATATGTAAAAAACAGATTTTTCATCAAAGTTAAATGCTGCAGCTTTAACTTTTTGGCCAACATGAAAATTGTTATTATTATAACCCTGTGCAATACGGTGATGCACGGTGGCGGCAGCAGCATGGAGGCTTGATGCATACTTTTTATATTTTCTTTTATATAAATATACATATATAATTGTTTTTTCTTACAATTTATAATTACACTCTGCTTTATAATGGTATATCACATAAAATTCCAATAAAAAATTTATTAAAACTTTTGATCTTTATGGGACAAAGTGTGAAAGTTCAAGGATTATGAATGCTTTCGCAAGGCGAAAAAGTTACAGAAGAGTAAAAATGTGATCACTTTCACTTAAAGGGACCATTTTTTGAAGTAGTTTGCAAAATCTACTGAAGACTAAATATATCTCAAGTGCTCTTGTTTAATCATTTTTCTTGAAAAACTGAACGTAGTCTCTCAGTTTTTGTCTGCTCTCTCCTGCAAGTTATTTGGTAAATGAGAATCAAAGAGTTTAGTCTGCTGCTTGTTTGAAAGCAGATTGCTGAATACTTACAATTCAGATATTTTATCGATGTCGGTTAGCAGAGACTATTAAAAGGATTTGTTATGACTTGATAATATTGACATTAATATCAATCATGTGAGGATATTAATAATGTAGAGCAGGCTGATCTTTCTTGTTGTGCTTCGTAATGTTTTATTTTTTACTTTGACGCAGTCATAAAGTAAACTGCACCGCATCAATATTTGCTGTCCATTGACTTCTGGTTAGTTACGTTGCTGCTGCCTTTGGAAGCCTTGGGAAAATAATAGACCATTTCTGTACTTTAAATGATTTTTAGTCACACACTGATGCTTTTTTTGTTGGTTTATTTAGGTTTTATCTACAGCAAACTTGAGCTGACATGTGCATATATATAGTTTCTAATGCCAAATCCAACCAGCTTATATGAACTAATTAGACTACAAGTGGCCATTTATAAAAACGAATATTATTTTTGTTAAAAACAAACTGTGTAAATCATCTTCTATGCTCAGTGGACCAAGAAAAAAAGAAAAAATAGCTTAAAAAACCCCAAACAGTAGATCATCGCAGCAGCTACGTTTGTACCTATAATTTGCTTCTCCCAGCCAAAAACTGAGCACTTTATTTATTTATTTATTTTACTTTTTGCCTCAATAATTAAACAGGTCTCTAGACCTCAGGCAACTCATCACTAAAATAAAAGAGCCATTCTATACACTACTTATGCATTAAGATAAGGCTTTGTTTTTATTTGCCCAATAATCATTAGGGACCATCTGCTTAGTAATGGCTCGGTCAGCTAATTAAAACTGTTTGATTCATTAAATGTGTAAGCTGTTTAATAGCTCTGCCTGTGCCTCTGCGGCGAGCGTCTTCATGCAAAATGAAAAATTGGGGAAATGAAGGCTAATTGTGATAATGGAAAAGGCAGGTAAATGAGTGCATTCAGATTGGGAGCTTTGATTAACAGAAGACCTTTGAGTCGTTTTTACAGTTCAGTAAAGAACCTTTTATGTTGAAAGGTTATTTATTGCAGCAAAACAACAACAACAAAAAAAACAAGCGGCGCAGAGCAGATGCGTCGTTTTATCATCGCGATGCTGACATTAAACGTGAATGTCATGTCTGAAGTTATCATTTGATATTGTTTTAGTCAGCTGGGGAAATTTAAATACAGTACATGGTTGTGCTCATTTTGCACTTTAAGACTTTTCTGAGACTGTAAGATGGGATAAACTGTATGTCTTTTTGTTTTGTTTTTTTTGTTTTTTTTACCCACAATGCCTCATCAAGACATTGTGGGTAAAACATTGTGTTAAAAAAAGTGAAGCCCGAATCAAGAGTGTAAAAGGAGAAAACCACCCAACCACAGTCAATCAAACATCTTTACATTTTTTTAAGCTGTTGTATGAACTAAGCATAGATTGAAATATTAACCTGTTATTCTGCTGCAAAGAAATCTGTTTTTGCTTTATTTGCAAATGCTTTTATTCTGAAAATAATTGCCCAAAGATTTTTTGTGAAATAAGCCAAAAATGTCACATTTTGAAAATTAAGGTAAAGATTCTCGCATAGAAAAAGTTTTGGGGATTTGTAAAACAAAACCAGGTCATTTTACAAATGGATTAGTTTAAAAGAATCAACATTTATTCGCAAAAGGCATTGTCCTGTCAAAGTAAAATTCTAAAATGATTCTCAGAATAACGCCAACTTCAAAAGTCATTCAAAGACCCACTAATAACCTCGTGAAAAAAACGAAAAAAGAAACCTCAACACGAGTAATAAAAACAAAAACCCTGTCAGCACTGATCCAAATCAAATTTGGATTGAAGAAGTTAATTAGCGGGATAAATCCTATCTTGTATTTTGAATGCCATCGTTTTTATTTCAGAGATGAGAAACGTCCACAGGCTCTAAATATCTTTGGCTAAAAATAAAAATGTGTAGATCCAGTTTTCTTTTTCTCAGTTTGAAAACTATGCTTAGCATAACAACCCACGGAAGAAAATGTATCCATCCTCTTTTTTGCAAAAGTTTTGATCCTCTTTATTTTTTAAAACCTACAAATATAATAATAGTAATAAATTCTTAAAAAAAGAAATAGTGAATATTTTTCAAAAATGATTAATTTCCCAGTTTATCAGTTCTGCTGCATTCTACTACATATACACATGTTCCGTATATCTACATTTATTGACCGTTGTGAGTGTGTTTACCAACGACAAGCTTTTAACAAATCAATATAAACATGTATATTACTTGAGATTTATATTTAAAACACAAATTTAAGTGGACTTTAAGGAGACATTTGGCTCTTTTATAACTTAAAAGGGCAAACTGTGTACGTTTCCATTAATGTAAAAGTATTTCAAACGTCTGTCTGTCGTGTGCTGACTGGATCGGTAATTTACTCCTACCTCTCCACATAAAAAGCTTTCATGCCAAACTGCCTGTTGACATATATAATACTCTCCTCAAGACGCGTCCGTGCTTTTATTTCACCTTTTAACATTTCTGACAGTTTGATGATAATGAACAGAGGAGAAGATCTGCGTACTTGACATTAACAAGAAGAGAACAAAACAAACGAGCCGTGCCCACAGAATGTCGAGCTTCAGCTGAAGGCAGAAGATGTGTTATTAGCAAACAGGCTGTTAGAAAAACACACCGGGTTTGCATTTTGTTGCTGGAATCCCAAAAAATCCTCCTGATTATTGTATATTTGATGTTATTGAATGTGCAACTGATTATATTTTCCTCCACCTTTTGGAAGTTTGCAAAATTCTTTGCTGATTTACTTCATGAATAGCAAATGCAGGGTGTAGCCAAAGACCTAGTGGGTTTTTTTGTGCCAGCAATAAGGAATGCTTGAGTCTATATGGCAACAAATATATTTATATGGTAAACACAGGCTCTAATTTCCTCTCTAATTTTCTGTTTAACCCCTAGATGTCAATAATATTGTATAAATCTCTACCTGTTTCTTTTCCTTCAGGGTGTCCACACTGTAAAAATGCCGTCCCTCACTTCACCACAGCAGCAGAACTCTTTAAGGAGGACCGCAAGGTTAGTTTTCCTTTTCACAATCTTAAAACCATATAGTTGAGTGATGAGCAGTTATGTTATAAAAAAAAAAAAGAAGAAAAAAAAGTTGGCGCCATTATTATTTTTCAGCTTTTTGTAATGTTAAACTGGAGGAAGTACAGTTCTGGGAAAATATATTTGCCCGCTTGCGAATTTCTTCTGTTAGCTTTTTTCTTTTGGATCATAAACAAGCTTTAATATCAGAGAGAGTTCGGTTAATATAAATATAATTCCACTGTTAAATCATCATAACTGAACAACAATGAGCAGAATGGCATTGAATGTGAGAGTTCAAAGACAAAACCACTTCCAAAAACCATCTTGACGATTCCCAAGACGTTTGGTAAAATATTATAAAGACTGATGAGATAAATGCATCTTGTTACATTTGATGTGAACTAAAAAAAACAAGAAAACATTTCAGGGAAAGAACACCATGCTAATATGAAGTTGGTAATGAATCTGGGGCTGCTTTAGTAGTACAGGAACTGGGTGACTTGCCTAGTTAGTAAAACAATGAATTATGCTCTTTTACCGGAAAGTCCTGACCTGTTGCCCTCGGTGACAAAATTGGTTATTTTGATTCACTGGCAGTTACTTTTTTCTTGTTTTCCTTAATAATGAAGTCATTATTTTAAATAAAAAAAAAACAACAACATCTTTTTGTATTTCCTCAGCTTATCTTTAAAATGACTGATGGTTTTAAACATGGGTGTGATAAACTTGGCAAAATACAAAGCAAATTCTGAAGTGCAATAGTAAGAGTGTCTGAATATAAATGCTTCATTACATTACACATGATAAGGAATTACTGAACTGAACGACTCGGTTATAAGTCTTTACAGTGATTTTATGTAGTGTCTGCTGCTTTCTGGGCCTTATGTAGGAATTCACATTTCCTGGTCAGCACTCTGAACACTTTTAGCTTTCGAAATGGTTTCATGGTGCGTTCACACCAAACGCGTTACGCACGTCAAAAACACGTCCTACTCTTCAAAGTCCGATGCGTTTGCACTTTGAATGCAGACGCTTGACATCATTCAAAGTCTATGTGGAGGCGCGTCAGACGCATCAGCTCCAGCCGTAGTTTTCTGTTGGAGGCTCTTGACACGTCAAACGCTCCAAACGGTTCGAATCGCGCCGCAATGGACCTAAACACTCTTCCACATAGACTTTGAATGCAAACCAGACATGCCTGACGTTCAAAATGCGTTTGATGTGAACGCACCATGTGAGAAAAATCTAATCATTATTGAGTTCAGTTTAAAAGTTTTAATATAACAAGTTGAGGTCAAATCTTTTTGTTCCTAGTTTACATTGAAAACCTCAGAGACATGGAAGAACAGAAGCTGTTCCCACAGCTTACTTTTATTCCAAACAACTGGCTTTTCTATACTCTTACATTGACAACATTCGAGTAGCTACGTTATGTAATTGCAGGTTTTTTATTATTAATCTGCAAAAAATCAAGTTCCACTCGAACGTAAACAAAAAGACATCATCATATGTTTTTTTTAAATTGTTCTAGTGCACAACATCGTCCATTCCTAATATTTTTCTCGACATGGCAGTCAGGAGAATGATCACTTTGTTCCACCCCGGGCCGTTTCATAATATGTTTTGCCCGTTTGGGGGTTTGAAGGTTATTGGAGGTTCATGCAGTCGCAACAGGATGTGCTCATCTTTCATCATCTCCATTCCATCTCATTACTGTTCGTTCTGGGGCTTGTGTCCTTACGCCCTCCCTCTCGCCCACTTCTTCTCGTCGCTGTTAATAAGCTCGGACTGCCTGGGTTTATTTCCAAACCTTCCCAACTGCATGACTCACCAGCTCTCGCTCACACACACACACACACACACACACACACTGAGGAAATGAAAGGGACGTGTCTCGCAATTCTCATCGCAACAATCTATCATCTGAAACTGAGAGGGGGGACGAAAAAAAAAAGAGTCGAATGTATTTTGGTTGTAAAGCTGCGTGAAGAGGTTTGACATTAATTGCTCGGTGAGCTCAGGCGATGTTATGATCTCATTTGTTGGCGTTTTTCAAAATCGTTGGCAGATGGCGTGAAACGGTGACATATCCTCTGCAACTTAGCCATGGATTTTCTTTTTGAGGCAATCCTTTGTAACATATAACTGAGACATTAACCATAAACAGATGAAACTGAAATGTTTTTGTCCAAAGTGCTTACTGTTGTTCATCATACTCTAAATGCTGAGTTTAACCCTGACACACAGAGCTCTCCACACCTGTTGGCACCTTTTGGTGAAGACGTGTAAAAACCCCTAGAGAATCCAACCTGTGATTAACTTCATTTATTCAGTGGAGAACAAAAACAACTTTTGGCCCTGTAACCACTCTAAAAGTAAGCATTTTTTAAATGTATGCTTTACTTTTAAAGTTGTTTCTCAGAACATTTAATTATTAATCCCAGACTTTCTGTTTAGCTGGGTCACATTTATGTTTTGACACAGGGCTTGTTTCTCTTAAACAGTCTTCAGATTTGTGAAAAAAAAATAAATTTTTACCTTGGAAAGTAAGCAGGATGAAAAAGAAATCTTCAACTCTTATTGTTACAGAAACAACCATTAGACAATGACTGATAAGCCAGCCAGTTGTTCAAAAAGTGATGCCTGAAAAAGATACAATCTTTTAGCCATAACGTCATAAACACATGGAGTTTGATTAACTCTACTGGGACTTTAACTGGAACTATGAGCTTTCAGGAAACTGAAAATTAGTCATCATGTGGTCTTTCAGCAAGACAATGAATGCTGCAACATGCACTGTACTACCAGTAAAAATTATAAATAAAATTGTTTAAAACATATATCTATGTAGTCTTATCACATTTTACAAAAATGTACGTATACTACTACTCAGAAAAGTTAGGAGTATTTGGCTTTCGGGCAAAATCTATGGAAAATGTACAAAGTTTAGGCTACAATGAGATCTTTTCATGGAAGTAGGGCATTTCAGGAGAAGCCTGCAATGGTGGTTTCCTTGTCTAACAATGTATTGAAGCAAAAGCCAACCAGCACCAGTGGTGGGTATACCACAACTAAAATGTCAGTCCCTCAATGGCGTGTCACATGCTCTTGACCATTAATTACATTTTGACAATGGCCTCTCATGCTGTTCAATGGCCTCTCATGCTGTTCAATGGCCTCTCATGCTGAGGCATGCCATCCCATTTTCACAACGACTTGAGCGACCCTCAGGTCGTTGAGGTTGTGGGGTACAGAGTTACGGACCTCTACACACCAGAGGTTCTCAGGTCTGGAGAAGGTTTGGGCCACTCCACTGGAGGTGCTCCAGTCTCCAGCAGATATTCCCTCATAATGTCACCTCAATGAGATGGAGCACTGTCGACCATAAAATTAGGCTTGGGTTGTTCATGCAGGGACACAATGACTGGATTAACAATGTTGAGATTATATAAAGTTTACATGTAAAGTTTCAAGTGCATTTTAGGTTCATCCTAAAATTTCACCTGAAAGCCAAATAACCCTAACTTTTTATAATTAGCATGTACTCCAAAATTAACACAAGACACAAAGTTATCCGTCTTCCATGGCCAATACAAGTTAAGTCCTGTAGGAGACCTGTGGGATGAACGGGAAAAACACAGTAGTCTGGATTATCTTAATAGATGAATCATCAAGGGTCCCTCTCTATTTGCTCCAACACTATGAATGAAAGAAATTGGTTGAAGAAATAATGACCAACAACATATAGAGATATGTCAATATTACAAGAACAAAAGAAAAAAAATGCTGAACAGAAAAACAAGTGTTTGCAAGGAAGCACAAATCGAGAATCTAATCTTCTTTTTTTCCCTCTTTCTAAGCAAATGGGGCTTTCTTATTATTATTTTAAATCTGGCATCTAGGCACCGAAGCTACTTCAAACGGTTTGGCATTGCTTCACTGTTCAGCTGTGGGGTTTGGATCAGCTTCTTGATCCGAGTCCCACGGTGAAACGTACCAACCAGAGGACTACAATCTCTGTTGTTTGGACACAAAACTAGAAGTCTTGCTTTCTGCTCATCAACTCCCTGCCCCCCACCCAGTTGCCAGAGGATGTTTGAAGTCTTGGTAAGTCTGCAAAGTGAGCCTGTGTTTACTTGGCACTCTCCATTATTAATCAAGCCAAACCCCAGTGTATCACACCAAGCTGGTGTTGATCAGTCTATTAGTTGCCTTTGCCTGACTCACCAAAGACAAACACAGGCTTAGCTGCCGCTTTGAAGACTCAAACAATTAGAACAACCACGTTGCGCTGCGATGCTGCAGAGCTGGAGCTGCGTGCAGGAGTTGTAATGACTTGTTTGTCTTTTCCCTCAAGTTTAAAGAAAGACTAAATTAAAGATTCACACTGGTTCAAACAGCTTGTTTTAAAAGAAATCTCTCTACTCTAGCTGTAAGACAAAAACAGCATAATCAAAAAATCTGTTTTTTCAGGATTTGTCAAAAAGCATCTAACCCTTCTGCTGACAGTAAGTAATTCAGTGAACAGAGATGTGCCTGGTCAACTATCTAAATATGGTGATTACTGGTAATTCGGCACAGAAGCCTATTTTTATTCAACTGAATGCTAACAAAACACCAAAGAAAATTAACGTTTTCAAAGTTAGCAAAAGTTAATTAGCCGATTAGCTATGCTATTAGCGCCTTAGCTGAACATGGCTATCCTTTGTTCTAAACATCATCTCTAGCTGTATGTTTAAAGTTGTTGTCCTGCTGAAAAGTGAACCTGTACTCCCAGTCATTTAAAATCTCTAGCATGTTTTCTCTCAGGATTGTCTTATTTTAGCTCATTTGT